>CM040920.1:24250480-24402980 GCA_023029165.1 Gobiocypris rarus
TCTATGGGTACAGCAGCCACAACTACAACGAAACACTCCCAGAAGGTTCACAACAAGGTTACAATATGACCGGGATATTTTGTGCAGTTAGCTGTTTCGACAGTCGTCTGAGAAACACCGAACTACAATTTTATTCGATCGCAAAGGAGTTAGCATTAGATCGGCGGAACAAATGGTTGGCTTTAACCAAAAGGGACCACTGGCAGCCAAACAGCAATGCACAACATTAATAACTACTGGGACTGTCATACACACAACATTATAATGAGGACACTATTGTAATAAACCGTGTGAAATCTCTGGGTTTGGTTGTTGTTTCAGCTCGTTGTTGTGGGAAGAGCGCGTATGGCTTACACATTCTGCACATTAGCACATAACTTATATCTGCACAAATAAGTTGTAATATTAAGTTATGTAGTATAACTATCTGATTAAAGGTGCACTATGTAGAATTTTTGCAGTAAAATATCCAAAAACCACTAGGCCAGTATTATATATTTTGGTCATTTGAGTACTTATAATATCCCAAATTTACTATTTGAACTACTAAAACTACTTGTAAATCGTGAGAATATTGCAATTTTAACCAAGGAACCGGGATGTGTGAGGGAGTCGCCTGTCAATTGCGTTATATCTGCGTTACCCTCTGATTTATACAGTATTGTTAATAATCGCATCCATGAACATGATTTCTGCCCGAGTCCTGTCCCGATTCTTTTCCACCGGCTGTGAGATGAAGACCACATGTCCCAAGATTCTGTGCTCAAACTTGGCGTCATCAAACAACGCCTTTAATTTGTATAGGTGTCCTCTAGCAGACGGAGAAGTTGCATAGTGTACCTTTAATCTCATTTACATATGTGTCATTGAGGTAAATAACCCAAAGTGCTTCATTGTACCTGATCATCTTGAGCTCAATTTTTCACAAATTTTAAGGGAAAAAACACAGTTAGAGGCAATAAATAAGGATTACAACCAACAACAAATGTTTTTTTCCAATTATCGATTTTCTTTCTCAAATCATCTCATCTAGAGTGTGCTGTGTTCGTTGCAATGTCGCACACAAAAATGGCGGAAGTGATGTCTTCGGTACCCATGAATTATATTACATTATATGACTTGACATGCATTATGTAGTCCTTCTTAAAAGTTTAAAGGTAAAGGTTCAATCGAGGATTGTTTCTTTTTTGCTTTTCAGCTGTTTGTCCAGTCTATGAGTTTGATAGATATTTTTTTACACGAGAGGTGAACATCTATGCTCTATGGTGTAAACAAACACATCAATCAGAGTCCTACTTCACTCCCCTGCATCTATCCGAGCTCCTCCGCAACCCCACGCACAAACATTTCATCATTTCTTAAGAATACTGTTGACACAGGCACAAGCAACAAAATCTATCACCCATTTGAAAAACTGCTGAATCATTGGTAGACAACTTTTAATTACTTTACTATATGTGTATATTTAGTAATCAATAAAAACAAAATGCTATTTTTGTTATTTCATTCTGAAAATATCTGTTTAGCGAATGGGACCCCTGATGTAGCTATTGTTGTATTTGAGAGTTATGATGTGCAGCTCTGGCAATGATTCTACTTTCCATAAGAAGGTAACTGAGTCAGAGCCCAGATCTGCTGAGTCATCAGGGGCAGACGAGGCCTCTCTCAATTCTCATTTCCATTCCTCCACTGACTGCGTCATAGCGTTTTAGTTATTTTAGTACATCAAGCTAAACTAGATGAAATGAAAAATGTTGCCTTGGCAAATTAACTAAGTATTTAGTGAACGAAATACTCAAAACACTGTCATGTCTTTGTTGCACAGTTAACTCTACCCTCTCCTGTACTCATTGAAACTTAACACCGCAAGTCCTTATATTCACCCTAAAGCCGTTGAGACCTTAAGCTGCGATCTCCAGTGTTGGGGAAAGTTACTTTGAAAAGTAGTGCATTACAATATTGCGTTACTCCCTTAAAAAGTAACTAATTGCGTTACTTAGTTACTTTTGAAGAAAAGTAATGCGTTACTTTACTTTTGCGTTACTTTTTTTCAGCTGGGCTGGACTTGTTTGTTTTATATAACAAAAAAGTTCTACTTTTGTGCAAATGTAAAGACGCTTTCACACCAAAAGTGAAATAATAAGCCTCAGGTAACACTTACTTCACCAATAAAAACAAAAAATCTAAATTATTTTTTTGCGTATGGTTTAACTGAATCATTAAAGGTCAGCAGCAAGTACATTGGTCAATAAAGTGAGATTGAATGGATAAAAATATTTGATTTAATTTACATATTTAATTATTGGAGGTTTGCAAAGTATTCAGATTTTGCATTTCACAGATTTTTATTAATTTAGCTGAATAGTGAATAAAAAAAATAATAAAAATGTTGTGCAAGCGAGATGAGTAAATGCACGCTCACATTTAGACTAGAACTACAATAACCATCATGTTTACACACAATGACTCCGCACTTACGATTTGTCTTAACATTGGGATAAGAGAGCTGTCAGTCAATAAATGGGAAAACTTGCGTTACTTATTTGAAAAAGTAACTCAGATATTTTGTTGTAAATTTTTTAAGTAATGCATTACTTTACTAGTTACTTGGAAAAGTAATCTGATTACGTAACTCAAGTTCTCACTGTTTAAAGCATTTGAAGTGAGCAGATCTTCTGTCATCAATTTTTAGTTGAAAACAGAGCATCTTTAAAACCATAGTGTGAGAAAGTTTCCTCAAGCTCCTGTTTGGTAGATGTGTGATATAATAAAAGTTTGGCATTGATGTCATCATACAGCAGTTAGATGGAAGGGTCATCACACTTCACCCCTCTAGCGATGGACCTGGCAGGGCACAAGGGTAATTGGGCAGTTTATCATGTTTTTATAGTTCATAGAGTAGATTGCCAATATTGTTGAATCATTAGATTTAAAGGCCCAATCTTTAACCACTTTAGCCATATGTCATAATACCTGGGAGAATGTGTGCAGCATGGAGTTGGCTCTCGTATCACATGATCTATCCCAGACTTTGGTTGGTGGTGTGACTATGTTATTGAGGGTCACATTCGTTCTGTTGACTGACTGCTACTTGGGGACAATCTGTCTGCCTCCTTGTCCTCCTTGCACTGACAGTTCTGTCTTTCAGTCTTTTGAACCTGGCTGGTTCTGGACAGTACATACTAAATGTCTTCCCACAGACTATGAGAACATAAGTATGGTATATAAAGGAAAAATGAGATGCCTTGTAATACACTTGATGGTTTTCTACATAGCTGGGGAAACAATGTTACATCTTCAGTGCCATGGACAGCAATACAGTGGATGATGTCTCATGTCTTACTTAAAAGAAAAGCCTATGGACAGGTCAAAAATATTTTTTGTGGTAAATTACATTATGCCACAAATATGGAGGACTATTTCCATCCCGGAGTAAAAATAAGTTGTTCTTACTATTACAATTTTTATTTTACACGTGACTTTACAGTTTCTTATAACTGCAACTCTATATCTCACAATTGTAACTTTATATTCACAGTATGACCTTACACAGTAAGATAAATATTCTGCAAAGACGCATTAAGTTGATCAATAGTGGCAGTAAATACGTTTGAAAACATTTTTTAAAACATTCTATTAATCAAAGAATCCTTAAGCAGCACAATTGTTTTCAACATTAATAATTAATGTTTCTTGAGCAACACATCGTCATATTAGAATGATTTCTGAAGGATCATATGACACTGAAGACTGGACATGATTACAGCTGGTGAAAATTCAGCTTTGATCACAGTAATAAAATACATTTTAAAATGTATTAAAACAGGAAACAGTTATTTTAAATTGTAATAATATTTCACAGTATTATTGTTCTTATTTTATTTTATTTTAATCAAATAAATGCAGCCTTGGAGGGCATTAGAGGCTTCTTTTAAAAACTTTTTTTTTATTATTACCAACCTCAAATTTTGCTTGATTCCTGCCGTCAAGTTTCAGTTTATGTTGAAACATTACTTGATATGAGGTTTTTTTTTTACAAAAGTTACAGTTCACAAAATATATTATTATATATATTTTATGTACTGCATTTAAGCTTTGTAAGCATCAGCTTTGTTATGCAAATGTATTCTATACTACTGCATTAAAGTTTATTGCTGAAAGAAAAGAGTTGGCAGTACAGTACAGTTAAATGTCTGTGGCTATTCTTATGACTTTATATTATGCAATTATGTTGTCTGTATCTGCAGAGGAGGACCAGTCCAGCAGTGAGAAGGTGGAAGTGAAGGTAGATGGCCATTCTGCTACAGAAACAGTCAAATCAGATTGCGTGAACAGGCTGCAGAGGCTCAGCTGCTGTTTGTGTATGACTGCAGTCCACCTGCGCAGAGCACTGTGGGGTGTCGCTATGGTGATCTGCATCTGCGCGTCTTGGTCAGGCTGCACTCAGTTGGCCAAAATAACCGTCAGACACTTGAATGTCCCGTTCACCCTCACTTGGTTCTCCACCTCCTGGAACTGTGCCATCTTCCCTCTGTACTACCTGGGTCACTTGTGCTGTAGCAAGGACAGACAGACCCCCAGACAGCGCTTCAGGTGAGACGGGTTGTGTTTCCTTTCATGCAAGGAGATCTTTAAGATTCTGTGCCCTACGAAACTTCAGTGTGTTTCAAAATCAAACTCTGCAAAAGTGCTGCACTGTGTAATAGTTTGGATTTATGCAGACACCTCAATTTGTCTTGCAGAAGCAGAGTGACTGTTGACTTTGCAGTTCTTTTGGGCTAGGCTGCTCAGATAGAGAACTTGACCTTAACCTCATTTTCTTAACAATGTCCCCTGGCATTTTTGTCCTTTTCATGAGTTCAGCACAATACATTTTTTAAAGGTTTAGTCTTTTGTACTGAGCAGCACTTTTGGAAGTGGGTGTAATTGAACAAAACCAGGGTATCCCACATTTCAATCTAAATTGGATAGTTGCTTTTTATCACTAGTTCTTATTCTTAAAGTCATCATGAAATCAAAATCTATTTATTACCATGTTCTCAATGTGCACATCTTATTGCGTTCATCAGTGCATTTTATTTCTAAGAAAGAAAAAATGTTTGTCTTTTGTAATCTTAAAAATATAATAACTTTCTCCACCTGTTACACATTTTCCAAAAGTTTTTCCTCCCCAAATTTCAGCAATTTACTGCAGTGATTTAATGATGATTAATAAGCAAAAAAAGTCAGTAAGATTTTTAAAAATGTATTTGAATTAAAAATACAGTAAAAATAGTAATAAGGTATTACATGATAACAATTTAAAATAGCTGTGATTAGATGGAATACAGAAAATAGTATTACAATTTAAAATAGTATAATACTAATAATTCTATTTTACATACATTTAAAGGTAGTAAAGACATTGTTAAAATAGTCCATGTGACTCCAGTGGTTCAACCCTTATTTTATGAAGCGACGAGAATACTTTTTGTGCACAAAAAACAGACAAAAATATATATTTCTTCTTCTCTGTTTCAGTCTCCTATGCTGTTGACGTAGCACATATTATGTCAGAGCTACGTCAGCATGCCGGCTTACCATTGTCTGATGCTGTTCACGTGAGCACCACGACACATGCATGTGACGCAGGAGCTGACAAAAGTCAGACTGACACAGATGAGAAGAAATTGTTGAATAAAGTCTATATTTTTGTTTGTTTTTGCGCACAAAAAGTATTCTCGTTGCTTCATAAAATGAAGGTTGAACCACTGGAGTAACATGGACTATTTTAACGATGTCTTTACTACCGTCCTGGGCCTTAAAGTGTTAATTAAATTGCTATCTATGGAGGGGTCAGAGAGCTCGTGGATTTCATCAGAAATATCTTGATTTGTGTTCCGAAGATAAACGAAGGTCGAATAATCAATGACAGAATTTAAATTTTTAAGTGAACTAACCCATTTAAGATCAAAAACGTCAATTCAGTCAGTTGTGCCCAAAGAATTGGCAATCTATATTACAAAAATGCATATTGTAAATGGTAGAATGATAAATGATGGTATGATACATTATTTGCATGTGTGTGGATTCACAATAGAGAGTGTTGTCAGTTCTTGGGAGATGACGGGCTGTCACTGAGAATGCTGCTGTCTCGTGTTGCCCCTTTTGGAGTGCTGTGGACTCTCACCAGCTACCTGTACCTGCAAGGCCTTCGCAGAATTCCCGCCGCTGATGCCTGTGCTCTTTTCTGCTGTAGTCGTGCCTTTGTCTTCCTAATATCCTGGATTGTCCTGCGGGATCGCTTCATGGGAGTGCGGGTGAGTCTATGATGCTTTTATGGTGACTATACTGTTGTGTGTAAATGATTATAATGTACTTTAAAACAGTTAGGGATTTTACGGTATTCTGTCTGATCACAGATTGTAGCTGCCATTTTAGCCATTGGGGGCATTGTTATGATGACATATGCCGATGGTTTCCACAGCCATTCTGTGATTGGCATCTCCCTTGTGGTTGCGTCTGCATCAACAGCAGCTATATACAAAGTAAGAGAGAATATACTGTAGCAAAACAAACACATCTTAGACCGTCGTACACCATTGACCTGTTTCAAATGAACATTTAACTATTGCATTCTCTCTTTAGCTGTAGAGAAATGTATAAATGTACATGTTTCTGCAGGTTCTGTTCAAGCTTGTTCTGGGTAGTGCAAAGCTGGGGGAAGCAGCTGTGTATCTTACAGTCCTCGGCGGAGCTAATTTGGTCTTCATTAGCGCTGTACCTCTGATCCTGCTTCTCACGGGTGCCGAGGACTTTGTTTCACCTAGAGATTTGCCATGGCCAAGCATCTGTGGCATGTCCGCTCTTCTGCTGGGTAAGATGATGGACACAAATACACAAGTTTCTCTTATGTACTTGAATCTTCCCTTAAATGTAATATCAATGTTGATTTTCCTTTGGTTGCCCTCTTAGTGTTCAACTTCCTCTTGAATTTTGGTGTTCTGGTAACACTTCCTACTCTGATTTCTCTGGGCGTTGTCCTCAGTGTGCCTGTCAACGCTGGTGAGTCACTGGTTTTTAATCGAAGTTATACTGTATGTCCTGTACATTGAAAGTAAATATTGACAACAACAAAATAACATAATTTATAAAATTTTCCTGAAAATCTCTGCTTTAAAATCTAATTTTTGCAATTTCACATTAATATTTTGTCATTATTTACGAAGTCTCATGTCAAACTTGTATGAGGATTTTAGTGGAATGCTGCTGTTTTCCATATAATTAATACTTCCATATAACTAATCCAAATTTTGAATGGTAGCAACATTACCAGAATGTACAAATATGCCTGATTATGTTCAAATTACATCAAATTATTCAAACGTTTTAACGTAATAACTGAGTGACCACCATAAATCTTCTGCACTCCAGTCATAGATCGCTACATGTGTGAGATCCAGCTCAACAGTGTACGCGTTATTGCGGTGTCCATCATTTGTTTGGGCTTCCTTTTGCTCTTGCTGCCCGAGGATTGGGACCAGTGCCTGCCACAGTTACGATCAATGCTGTACAGACGAGAAGAGCCACAAGAGTGCGCCAGAGACAAACACTCAGAGACGCTTCACATCAAGCCAAGAGAAGCCAAGAACTGCAACTTCAAAACTACTCCCAGTGTCCACTGACTCGGCATTTTATTCATCCCATAAACTCCATATGAGCATCAATCTTCCATATTTGAGATGCAATTTAGATGTATTGCAGATCAAATTGAATGGCAATCACTGAGATGAAAAAGTTGGTACAGATCCATAAAGGAGGGTGTTATAGATATAGAAGATATTGAACAATTCTATGCAAAGATTTAGGATTTGATTGGTTTGTCTGTTACATAGTAAAGGATGAGCAATTTTTCATTTTTAAGCACCACTGTGAGTCTAGATTCTATTTCATTGTTGCTTCATATGTTTAACAAAGTATGTTTGTATATTGCCAGTATCTCCAGTGCTGACACATCATCACACTCTTCAGCATAACATACGCCTGATATGAGCTGTAATCTCAAACTGGTTCTATATACTCTGCTTATGTATTTGACAGTGTTATGGCCTCTCATATAATCTGTAAGAAAGGCTATACCCACGGATTCTTCAGATTATTATTTTACATTATATCAGTGGCAATACTTGTTCAAAAATTCCTGTGGAATTAAGGCTTAATGTAAACCTTTGTAAGGATGATTTTTGTTACCTCTAAGTAGCAATAATAAAGAATGAATGTATATCAAATGTGTATTGTTACAGATATATATCTGGGGGAAAGAATATATTGGTGTCAGTAAGATATTTAAGATCAGTAAAATCATACTATTAATCACTAAGGATATTAATTTGATCAAAAGTTAAGTGTAAAAAAAAATACACACACACAAACACACACAAATATAAATATACACAACCAGTCATTTGTAAATTTTATAGAAATTTGCTACATGTAATGTTTAAATATATAAAAACAAAATCTCACATAATTTTACATATCATTTTAGAGCCATACACTAAATTCATATACAGAATGTGCCTTACAGAAGCAGACATGAACAAATGTTTTTAGCACAACAGATTATTTTACCTATTTATATATATAAAAAAACAAGAAACAGTTAGCACAAGAAGAGCAAAAATTAAAAGCATGCAATGACGGACATAGCAAATTGTCCCTCCATTTTGCAATTTGTTAAAAAATGTGCTATGCCGAAAGCAATGCTTGAACAATGATTTCCAGTGATACTCATATGACCATGATGCAAAAGAAGGTCTACAACTAGAGACCTTTGACCTCACAGACATTTCTTTATAATAAGTAAAAAAAGTAAAAGATACTGGCATCAAGAAGATGTGTGCTTTATACATAAATTGGGAGAACTTTCATACAGACTAAAGGCACAAGATATATTGAATGTCAGTGCACTTTTCATTTTAAGGAAGCTCAGCCACCCTCTTTCATCCAGCTCCCTAAAATCTAAAACCTGTGGAAATCTAAAACCTGTACTTATGACTTGATTTTTTAAAGAAAACTTTTAAGTGGTCACAAAAATCACAAAGGAATGAGAATAGAGTCTGATGTTCCTTCATTTTCAGTGGAACTTTAACCGTTCTCTCTCCCAAAACCTGTTTATCCTTCACATGAGGTATGGTGTCCAAAATCTTTGAAATTTAAAAACATTTAGATCAATTCAAAACATGTTTTTTTTTCTCTCTGCAGAAATAAACATTCAGTATTAAGAGACCACAGCAAAATATATGTCTAAATGATGTCTTTCTGGCCTTTTCTAGTGGACTGACGGAAATACATGTAGGCCAGAATAAGGAGAACAACTATAAAAACTGTGAAGAGGAGCATTAATGTGACGTATCCCCCATGAGGCATCAGGCGAGTGTCTTGAGCTTCAGCGGGGATCATGTTGGTCAGGTTAAGCATGTAACCTAATGTCCAGCCTGCATCACTGTCTCTTATCTGCACAGAGAAAGCGGTTGTCGCACAATTACTTTTACTTTAAAATAAAAGTATGGATTCAGTATTAAAAGGATAGGAGTATTAAATTGATTTTATTTTTTACCTAAACCTAAATGTTTTGAAAGTGTCTTAAAGGGTCCGTACACCCAAACATGAAAATTATCCCATAATTTACTCACCCTCAAGCAATCCTAGTTGTATATGAATTTCTTCTTTCAGCCAAACACAATCAGGATATAAAAATATCCTGGCTCTTCCAAGCTTTATAATGGGAGTGAATGGGAACTGAGATTTTGAAGCCCATAAAAAACATCCATCCATCATAAAAGTAATTAATACGGCTCCAGGGGGTTAATAAAGGCCTTCTCAAGCAAAGCAATGCATTTTTGTAGGAAAAATGTCCAGAATTATAACTTACTACTGTAAGTTAAACTGTAATCACTAGCTTCCAGTAACGTCTGTCCGTGCGTTCTCGAGTTCCAGCGTATGATGTAGGAGTAGTGTAAGCTTAGGTGAAGGTAGTCTTGCGGTTCAAACAAATAGGGCTGGGCAGCAAACTCAAGCTCCTCCGACATTTCTCTTAAAAAATTCTAATTTTAGACTTCTAATTCGTGACCTGTGTAGTGTTTTGCTCTATCCTCTGCTCTTCCGCATTCGTCAATACATCATGCATTGGGTCAGAGGTTCCTCTTTGGCCGGAACTAGACTCGCGTACGGAAGCCAGTGAAGGTAAACAGTGTTGGGGAAAGTTACTTTGAAAAGTAATGCATTGCAATATTGTGTTACTCCCTTGAAAAAGTAACTAACTAATTGTGTTACATAGTTACTTTTCAAGAAAAGTAATGCATTATATTACTTTTGTTTTACTTTTCTCACTTGGGCTGGGCTTATTTTCTATTTTTGAGAAAATGTAAAGAGCCTTTCACACCAAAGTGAAATAATAAGCCTCAGGCTGAAGGAAATACAAATTCACATGTGTAAAGTAGAGGGTGCAGCTCAAACAAACCTTTCAGCTCTGTTGCCATTCTGGATAAAGCAAGAATAGGATGCAGGAGATAAAAACAAAAAATCTAAAGTAATTTTTGCTTATTGTTTAACTGAATCATTGAAGGTCAGCAGCAAGACATTGGTCAATAAAGTAAGATTAAGTCCATAATTTTGTTTTATTTAACATTTAATTATTGGAGGTTTGCATAGTATTCAGATTTTGCTTTTGTTTTGTTTTGCTCATGTTTTGGTATAAATTTGAAAAGTATTTTGTTGTAAATTTGAAAAGTAATGCGTTACTTTACTTGAACCCAACACTGTTTATAAAGTTATAAATATGGATATTTTTCTCACAAAAATGTGTCGCTTTGCTTCAGAAGGCCTTTATACATTTCCTGGACCGTATGGATTACTTTTATGATGGATGGATGTGGGGTTTTGGAGGTTTTGGGGCTTCAAAATCTCAGTTACTAGTCACTCCCATTATAAGTACGGAGCCCCGCACATGACATGCAGGAAAAAACTAGAAGGCTAAATTGTGTGCACACTTTATTAATTAGTTCCCTCGATTTATAAATCATGTGCACAATTTATAAATCGAGGGAACAAATTAGTAAATCGAGTGGGCAGTTTAGCAAGTCGAGGGAACGAAGTAGTAAATTGTGTGCATGATTTATAAATCAAGGAATCTAATTAGTAAATTGTGCGCCCAATTGTCTGTTCTTTTCTTGCACATCATGTGCGGGGCTCTGTAATAAAGCTGGGAAGAGCCAGGAGAACAGGAGAAACTTATATACACCTAGGATGGCTTGAGGGTGCTTAAATTATTGGATACTTTTCTTTTTTTTTGTGAACTAATCCTTTAAGTGTATAAATACGCTGAGGCCACTGTATTATGTGAGGAGAAATAATTTTAAATTTACACCATGCTTACCTGTTTAATGAAACGGATGTCTCTCCAGTTGTCAGAGGTGAAATTGTATCCATCTTCCAGAAGAGTGAGTATGTATGTTCCTGAGAAGCAGTATTCTGAAAGGTACTTCTGTTTTATTTGGGGATGATTTTCTACAAGCTATAAAAGTCAAGCAGGTTCACTTTTAGACATCCTGTCCAAACAAAATGCAACCGTTTTCAACATCTTTCAAAGACAGTAAATAAAAAACATTTCACCTTTTTCCATGGAGTAGAGCAGTACGTTGCCAGCTTCTGCTTTGTATTGGCTAATGAATCACTAGTCAGATTCAAAAAGTCCATCACAAAGAAAAAAGCAGAAAAAGCCTAGAAAATCAAATAGCATGATTATTAACACTAGTTTTGATTTACAACCAGTCATTCAAATTCATTCAAACAATCTTCATTGTTTCTTACCCCAAATTTTCCATCGACAGAAGGCTGGAAAACACCATTGAAAGAGCATTTCGAGTAAGCACAATGGCTGATATTAAAAACCTTTCTGATTGATTGTTGGCACTGATACCAATCCCCCAACCCCACATGGGAGAAATGTCCATTTGATATGTTCACTTTATCCATACAAGGGGTATCGAAGACACTTTGAACTGTCTTGGTGAAGTTATATCCAGGATGGAAGCAAGGATCCCTTAACTCAATAGGGTCTGTCTAGAGGAAGAAGAAAAAATATTCAAGAATATAAGATACAATAGTATTAGAGTCAAGTGTGGTCTATATATCTATACTTAAAATATGCATTTAAAAAAACAATAGTTAACTTCAACCAAAGCTAAAGTAAAGAAGCCATATGCTCCTAAATGTTTACTGTAAAATTAAATTTATGTGAATCTACACCAATAAAAAGTATTTTAACGACTTTGCAATCGATAGTCATCATAAAGTATTTACAGTATGCATTAAAATGGTACTGTACACATAGTGGTTTAACGCAACACTCAATTTTATACAGTATGCAATAGGGGACCCTACTAAAGTTTCTACTTTTTTTAAATGTACATACATTTTTGACTTTATTTAGATTGGACTAGGAAAGGAATGTGAAGTGCCCGCACAGCTATAAACCATATGCAAATTGCAATGACAAGCATACCTTGTCAGCAGCAAGTGTTGACACTAATTTCTTGCCCATAGAAACCTTGAGAACTTGGTCCTTTCCGTAACAGAGAAAGCTGTGGGTGTACAGGTGATAATCGTTTCCGTACAGCCTAAAGTCAATAGAATTGTCATTTGATTCAATTTTCTGTTGAGGTACGAAGGTTATCTGAGTAGAGGCTCCGCCTAGGTCCAGAGCTCCAAGAGTCCCTGTGGGCTGCATGATAAACACAGGAGCTAACATCATTATCCTTTTCACACTGAAATTGTTTGTTTCACTGTTCATTCTTATACTAGATAAGTAATCCACACTATATTCTGCACTTTAATTCTGTGTGGAGCAGAGCTTTGGGTTAAAAATTTAAATGTAAAATTACAAATGTGAAACGTTGCTAAACCCAGGTAAAAAAAAAAAACAAAAAAACACCATACCTTATTTAAGTTTTCGCTCAGGTAATTGACAGTGATCCATCCAAAAGCTCCCTCCTCTTGGCCTGAAATGATACGAGCTCCCTGATAGGAGAAGGGGTACGTCTTCAGTGAATGTTCTACCGAAGCCAGTACCTTTTCTGAGGCGGTTTCGTCCTCCATCCTTAAGAAAATAGATATTATTGAACTTCATCTGTAAACAATTAATTAAAGGGGTCATGACATAGATTTATTTTCCTTAAGATTAATTGGCTTGGCTATGGTGTGGGGTTGTTTTTCAGGAGTTGGGCTTGGCCCCTTAGTTCCAGTGAAAGGAACTCTTAATGCTTCAGCATACCAAGATATTTTGGACAATTTCATGCTCCCAACTTTGTGGGAACAGTTTGGGGATGGCCCCATCCTGTTCCAACATGACTGCGCACCAGTGCACAAAGCAAGGTCCATAAAGACATGGATGAGCAAGTTTGGTGTGGAGGAACTTGACTGGCCTGCTCAGTGTCCTGACCTCAACCCAATAGAACACCTTTGGGATGAATTAGAGCGGAGACTGCGAGACAGGCCTTCTCGACCAACATCAGTGCCTGACCTCACAAATACACTTCTAAAAGAATGGTCAAAAATTCCCATAAACATACTACTAAACCTTGTGGAAAGCCTTCCCAGGAGTTGAAGCTGTTATAGCTGCAAAGGGTGAGTGAACTCCATATTAAACCCTACGGATTAAGAATGGGATGTCATTATTTAATGTGAATGCAAAGGTAGACGTCCCAAAACTTTTGGCAATATAGTGTATAATCCTCTGACATCCAGGATGGCATTAAAAATAAACCATCCACTTGTTCCTGGCACTGGTATCCTTCTAAAGTCTGTACAGAGACGCAAACAAATTGTTTTAACAGGATGTGTCAAAGTGGACATTCTTTTATATGCTTTTATTTAGTCTTTCAATGTTCTTCTTGTCGGCAGACTCAAGCACGTGGAATAAAATGAACGGGTATCTGTATACTGTATGCAGGGTAGACTGCGTCAGTTTTTATAATGGGTTCTATTTGCTTTTGAAAGACGCTAGCATCCGGTGTAGCATTAAGCGACTAAACACTAGTGGGTGGGGCCTATGCTGTGAGGCAGTCATATGACAATGCATTTGCCTATGTGACATCCACCAATATTCAAACAAGCTGTTTTGGAGCTTGATTAAATAAATGCTTTTTTTCTAAAGTTTCAGGATGTTTTAAAATGGTACAATAATGACCCCTTATATATATGTCAAAAGATCAAGGCAAATTTGATTTCTCATGCCATGACCCCTTTAATATAATTGTTCAAATAAATTAGTTGCAATTTGACTGAACACAGGAGTGATTTCTGCAAAAAATCCAGCTTTGCCATCACAGAAATAAAAAATAAAAAAATCAGAAAACTGCTTTTTATGGTGTTATTATCAAATAAATACAACCTTGAACATAAGATAAAACTCTTAATTATTTAAAACATTTGACCTGTAGGATGATTACAGAATAAAAACTATTCATAATTTATTTATAAATCTTGAGTTGAGTACTAAGAGCTATATTCCAAATATTCTCTATACCTCCCTATACTCCCTTTTTGATTCTTGAGAATAGAGAATATTGAGAAGTGATTACTTGAGCAGTCTCATGCCTGCTGTGGCTCCCAGGTACACAGGGGTTTCACTGTGTCTTTGAGCAGGTATTCTTTGCTTGGCGTCCATCATGCACTCCTGCAGAGATTTGCCAGCCCCATCTGGATTAGCATTGTAACTGGAGATGCCTTTGCCTACAGTATGCAAAAGTGTTATTGAAAATGGTGTTGACATAACTACTAAAGCAATAGCAAATTAAACTCCTGACTTTGTCCTTCATGGAATAGCGAAGGAGAAGTTTAGCAGACTTTCTAAACTGTGCTACAATGAAAGTGGAGGGGGACCAGGAGCTGCCAAGGACAATATGTATCAACAAATGTGGTTTTGTTGCACTTAAACCACAAATACACACACAAAAAATGACTGGATTTGAGGAATTTATGTGGTTGAATTAAAAAAAAAACAGATCAATTCAACCCTCTAATTAATGAAATGCTTCAGTATCTTTAGAAAAACCTTATAAAATGCTCAAAATTAAAACTAAAAATGATAAAACTTTCCAAAAATGATTTTTATAATGTCTACATGTGTATCTGAATGCATTCTGAAGGGCTAAACTAGAGAACTGAGCTTTGGTCCCAGCTAATTTGCTATAAGGCCATAGTGGCAAGAGTCATGAAATATCATGTTATATAATTTTATTTTATTTTTTTCCCAAAAGAGGTCAACAGAGACACCCAAACTGACCCAGTGTGATATATTTTCAGCTAGTAGGCTAGTAATTTTAAGGTAAATAAAAAAAATAATAATTTAAAAATCTCCACAAAAAAAATGAATACAAAAAATAAAATGCTATAAACATTAATATAAGCTTTCTGGACAGACAAAAAAAGGGATAATTTTAGGGCTTCGGGTCATTTTGACCAATGAAGGAAGGATTTGTTACAGGATCTAAGGCAAAGATTAGGGTTAAATTTCAAGACTTCTGAAAGACTTGTGTGCTTTGTGGGGAACAGACTGAAATTCAAGTCGTTATTTTATGAAAATCAGTCACTTTATGGAAAAAGAGCAGCTTGAACAATCTGCTAAATATCTATTTTTTGTGTTCCATGCAAGAAAAAGTCACACAGACATGGGGGTGAGTAAAGATGATAGTTTTCATTTTTGGGTGGACTATCCCTTCTGTAGTAAAAAAACACTAATGTATCTAGAGGTATTTTATAGTTAGTTTTAGATTTAATACAATCCAGATTACATTAGATCTTGACTTCACAGTAAATTATGGATCATGTACCTTTTACATTGCAGGTGTGTTTCTGCTGTACCATGCCTGTGTTGTTCTCTTTCTCGGCAGGCCATTCATAGATAAACACAGAGGTGTGCGAGGAGCCTGCATCCAGAACTATTCCATACTATGTACAGAAACAGAAACAACTGCATAAGTGAAGTCTACACAAATCTAAACGGTTTGATTATTAACACACAGTAAATGGCTCACTCAAGGTGTCAGTCATACCTTGTACTTCTGCTGTAAAGGCTTGTACTGGACGACAGAAACGGCCACCATGATGATGATCCCCACGATGATAAAAGCAGTCAGAACGATGCACAATGGCTTGTGCCATGGGTTCCTGACTTTTACCTCTAAAACAAAAAAATAAAGAGAGCAGGTTGACAATTGACATTGTTTTTAACAGCCTCTGTGCTTATTGTGAGTCTTTTTTTATAGTGAATAAATACATAAATGTTGATTAATAAGGTTACATGTATTTCACATCAGTGTTACATAACTGTATACAGTAGCCTTTTAAATTATTAACAACAGTTGTAGACTAGTGTCAATATCTTTCAATTCTGCACTCAGTGCAAACTAACTCAATCTGTAAATCTTGTGTTTATTTTTTTAACCTTTTTTTCTAAATCTATAATGCAGTCTAATACTGTTTGTGTTATGATGAGGCTTTAACCTACTATCAGTTTAAGGGAAAAACAAACAGCGCTTGAAAGCATGATGGCATTGTGTCTGCTGGGCATTACAGCTGTCTCCACACTGTGTATACAGTTAAGCCCTTCATTTGTGTTTAAGTTTGATGTAGATATTTTACACATCGGGAGAATTTTCCCTGCTCCAAAGAATAACTTTGAATTAAAGAAAATATCCTGTTCATATTTTCTGTGATGGACAGGACATCTGTCTAGGGCGTTTCCCTGCCTTTAGCCCAAAATGCTGGGATAGGCGTCAGCATTCCCATGACCAAATAAGCTGCATGGAGAATGGAAGGATGGATAGTTTATATTTTGGCTAAATGTCATAAGCATACCCTTGGGAAAAGTGATTCCAGTAAAGAATGTGAATTTTGCACTCAGAGAGAATTATTCAATTATTTTATACTGTTAAGAAAAATGGTTCTTCGACTGCTTTGGTGCTAAATAGAACCCTTTTTCCATAAAGGTTCCAATTTTTTACCCCTTTATCTGCCTTAAATATTGTGACCTCTATTTGTGTTTTACAAAAAGAAAAAAATGTGTCAATTAGGTACTTTTATTTTTTATTGACATGGAAAATTGTAGGAAAAATGACAGTGCTCTAACAACAGTTATTAGCTGAATACATGAATAAATAACAATTGACATTAAACATGATCTATGTAATGAAGACCAAGTTCCAGTGATATATCTTAATCCATCATGTCTTTAAGTCCATCATTATGTGTATATTTTGAGTGGCAGTTTCTCTCAGATGATGAGGTTGTGGGAAGTGACAGCATCTGAAATAGACAATTGAATTTAAAGTTAGAGTGTGTCTTTTCCATGTAAAAACAATTGTTTATGAAGGCCAAAATTAGCAAAAAAATGACAGTATGAGAGCTCATTACAATATATTAAAAGGAAAAAGCGAGCTTTTTTTTGTGACTAGGTATGTTTATGCATAAAGTAACTTTTAAAAAGTCTAACTATCACACATTCAATATCTCTATTACTTGCTTAGAGGAGAAAAGAAGATACGTATCCTTATAGCTGAACAGAGCTGCTCACGCTTAGATATTCTGTTACGCTAAAAAGAGAAAAATACATTATTGGAAGGAAACCAGTTACAATATTTTCAAGTCAAAATTTATAGACATTTTAAGAATGTACCTGTTGAGAGTGTGTTGACAGCCTGTGTAGTAGCGGAGCTCCAGAAAATCAGTATTGAGGTGCATTTGACAGTTACAGATTTTAAAAACAAAAAAGGCGGGAATAAAGAACCCTAAGCTCTAACATGAAACATTTCAGCATAAAGGGTTCCTCAAGAGTCAAGACCATACGGTTCTGAATAGAACTGTTACTATAGGCTATGTAAAGAACCTTTAATGAACCATCTTTATTATGAGACGATTAAAGGCTAATTTAGCGAAATGAAGGCTAATTTATATGTTATACTATAATAAGTTCATGAAACATCTGTTATTTTTTTAATTGTTGTATTTATTTATCAGCTACTCAACTTTGTATGAATTCAGCCTGGTAGTAGAGAACAGGGAATGTTGCAGTGATGGATGTAACCAAGTTTAAACAATTATAAATAAAATCACTATCATGCATGACCACCTCCTTCCTCAATTTAAGTTAAATGACAGATCTAATCTAAATTAGATTATTTTTTAAAATATTTAAAATTGAATAAGGGTGTTGATGGGGTAAATCTGATTAGTACATTTGTGCAAAACATTTATTCACTTCAGTTAGTGTTCAATCTCTGGTAACGTTTTGTGCACTTTACTCCACTTTGAACGAGAAATCAACAAAACTATTAATTTCCACACTGTTTTAATTTGAAGAGGACACATATGGAAATATTCCTTTTTAACGTTGGAGGCACACAGAACAGATCTCCCGTTAGCTAGTCTACTAATCCTTGCATGCCAATAAAGCCACATCTCATGAGGTTTGCGGAAAGGTTCGAATGATCAGTAGGGCCTGGCGCAAAATGCGGCACTGGCATCTCGAAGCGGCACTTCCGGTGGCATCTCCAGCGGCCATGGACGTTCACCGCCAGATGTCAATGTAGTGGCATCTCCAGCGGCCGTCAGTGTAGTGGCATCTCCAGCGGCCGTCAGTGTACCGGCATCTCCAGCGGCCGTCAGTGTACCGGCATCTCCAGCGGCCGTCAGTGTACCGGCATCTCCAGCGGCCGCCAGTGTACCGGCATCTCCAGCGGCCGTCCAGTGTACCGGCATCTCCAGCGGCCGTCCAGTGTACCGGCATCTCCAGCGGCCGTCCAGTGTACCGGCATCTCCAGCGGCCGCCAGTGTACCGGCATCTCCAGCGGCCGTCCAGTGTACCGGCATCTCCAGCGGCCGTCAGTGTAGTGGCATCTCCAGCGGCCATGGACGTTCACCGGGAGATGTCAGTGCAGCGGCATCTCCAGCGCCAGCGACTTTCTTCGACAGCACATGCCGCTGGATATTATATATATATATATATATATATATATATATATATATATATATATATATATATATATATATATATATATATATATATATATATATATATATATAAATATAAATATAAATATAAATTGCATTTCAACAAAACAGCAGTATATAAGCTAGCCATAGTCGGTCTCCAATCATGTGTAGCCTAAGCAATTTATCAAAAATTGTGTTAATAAAGTTGTAATGTATGGAATATCAGGGCTGCCAATATTAAAAATAAATAAATATACAAAGAAATATACAAAGAAATGTAAAAAAGCAAAAATAAATAAATAAATACATAAAAAATATATAAATAAATATACATAGAAAAGCAAAAATGAATAATTATTTATACATTTATTTCCATATTTATGTAGCCTATTTATTTATTTCCATATATGTTTATTTATTCTTTTATTTATTTATACATTTATTTATTTCTATTTTTATTTATTTCCACATTTATTCCTTTCTACATTTATTTATTTATGCATTTATTTCTTCCAACATTTATTCCTGCGTAGGGTAATGAGGAGGGCGGGGTTTACCTCAGACATAGCAATCGAGCTCAGAGTAGGCGAGGGTGAAGCGTTGAGGCCACAGTGACACCTTGTAGTGTGTCCGAAATACAGTAAGTACAGCCGACTGACGCTGATACCAGACCATTGCATTTTAATGTAACTTTCAAAAACAATACTGACAGCAACAGAAACAATTTGTTCTATTAAGCGGTGGTAGTCTTTAGCCTACTAAAGTCTCTTTAGCCTACCATAAACTCATGTCCAGGGGCAACTTTATTAAATGTATGATCCAAATATATGGCATGACGGAATCAATGAAGCGATACGTTTAATATGAAACTAATATTACAGCAGGGGGCAGCATGTCATTGTCTTAATGAGTGAGTTACTTGATTCCTTAAAATACACTGAATCAAAAACAATGCGGTTCAGCTGTAGATTTGTTTCTGATCATTTCTATTTAGGCCTATATGTGTTATTTAAAATAATAATAATAAAAATAAATAAACGCATGACCAAGTGTTCAAAACGTTGGCAGAGAAGGGGTCATGTTCGGGGGAACAACATGATGGGCTATTTTAGAGTTTAATGCACAAACCTGCGTGACCATATAGCAGCTACATTCAGAAATGGAAATTACGAATGCATTAATATTTTGTTTTGAATTTCAGAAAAGTTTTTTGAATATTTACAGGTTTGTATCTCGTTATTTATTTTTTTTCAGAATAGTAAAGTGTTTATCCAAGTATCATACTGATCAAATATCAAAGCTATCTCTATCTAATAGTCTACTTCAAAGATCGAATTAAATTATTGATTGTTAAAAAATGTCTTATATATATATATATATATATATATATTTCTGAATGTAGCTGCTATATGGTCACGCAGGTTTGTGCATTAAACTCAAAATAGCCTATCATGTTGTTCCCCGAACATGTACCCTTCTCTGCCAACGTTTTGAACACTTGGTCATGCGTTTATTTATTTATTTTTATTATTATTATTTTAAATATCATATATAGGCCTAAATAGAAATGATCAGAAACAAATCTACAGCTGAACCGCATTGTTTTTGATTCAGTGTATTTTAAGGAATCAAGTAACTCACTCATTAAGACAATGACATGCTGCCCCCTGCTGTAATATTAGTTTCATATTAAACGACGCTTCATTGATTCCGTGATGCCATATATTTGGATTAATGTGACGTTCATACATTTAATAAAGTTGCCCCTGGACATGAGTTTATGGTAGGCTAAAGAGACTTTAGTAGGCTAAAGACTACCACCGCTTAATAGAACAAATTGTTTCTGTTGCTGTCAGTATTGTTTTTGAAAGTTACATTAAAATGCAATGGTCTGGTATCAGCGTCAGTCGGCTGTACTTACTGTATTTCGGACACACTACAAGGTGTCACTGTGGCCTCAACGCTTCACCCTCGCCTACTCTGAGCTCGATTGCTATGTCTGAGGTAAATGTTGAAAGAAATAAATGCATAAATAAATAAAATAGAAAAATAAATGTAGAAAGGAATAAATGTGGGAAATAAATAAAAATAGAAATAAATAAATGTATAAATAAATATATATGGAATTAAATACATAAATATAAAAATAAATGTATAATTATTCATTTTAGTTTTTTTGCTTTTCTATGTATATTTATTTATATATTTATTTATTTTTGCTTTTTTACATTTCTTTGTATATTTATTTATATATTTATTTTTAATATTGGCAGCCCTGACATTCCATAGTAATGAAGTTTCTGGTACTGCATTAAATCAGAGAAAGCTGAAATTGTTCTGTGTATGTGTATACATATATATCAAAAAAGTGTTAATATCACCTTCATGTTTCATTGACGATAAAATAATGCCTTCATAGAAAATGATGTTTATTAAATATTAATTTGAAATGTTATTAAATGTGAATATAAACTGTTATTCAGTTAATACAGAAGCTAGTTTCTGATGTGCTGCACAATTTTAGTATTAAATCAGATAAGCTGCAAAGATGAAATTGCGGCATCTCCAACAGCCAGCTGTCACTGCAGCGGCATCTCGTATAGAGGCATCTTCAACAGCCAATATAGGCTAGGCTACTTTCTCCGGCTTGAAATGTTGAAATGCAATTTATATATATATATATATATATAAATTGCATTTTATATATATATGCTATTAAATCAAAATATATATCCAGCGGCATGTGCTGTCGAAGAAAGTCGCTGGCGCTGGAGATGCCACTACACTGGCGGACGCTGGAGATGCCACTACATTGACATCTGGCGGTGAGCGTCCATGGCCGCTGGAGATGCCACGGAAGTGCCGCCGAGATGCCAGTGCCGCATTTTGCGCTTGCTCTTTCTCCAGTAGGGCCTGGCGCAAAATGCGGCACTGGCATCTCGGCGGCACTTCCGGTGGCATCTCCAGCGGCCATGGACGTTCACCGCCAGATGTCAATGTAGTGGCATCTCCAGCGGCCGCCAGTGTAGTGGCATCTCCAGCGGCCGCCAGTGTACCGGCATCTCCAGCGGCCGTCAGTGTACCGGCATCTCCAGCGGCCGTCAGTGTACCGGCATCTCCAGCGGCCGTCAGTGTACCGGCATCTCCAGCGGCCGCCAGTGTACCGGCATCTCCAGCGGCCGCCAGTGTACCGGCATCTCCAGCGGCCGCCAGTGTACCGGCATCTCCAGCGGCCGCCAGTGTACCGGCATCTCCAGCGGCCGTCAGTGTACCGGCATCTCCAGCGGCCGTCAGTGTAGTGGCATCTCCAGCGCCATGGACGTTCACCGGGAGATGTCAGTGCAGCGCATCTCCAGCGCCAGCGACTTTCTTCGACAGCACATGCCGCTGGATATTATATATATATATATATATATATATATATATATATATATATATATATATATATATATATATATATATATATATATATATATATATATATATATATATATATATATATATAAATATAAATATAAATATAAATTGCATTTCAACAAAACAGCAGTATATAAGCTAGCCATAGTCGGTCTCCAATCATGTGTAGCCTAAGCAATTTATCAAAAATTGTGTTAATAAAGTTGTAATGTATGGAATATCAGGGCTGCCAATATTAAAAATAAATAAATATACAAAGAAATATACAAAGAAATGTAAAAAAGCAAAAATAAATAAATAAATACATAAAAATATATAAATAAATATACATAGAAAAGCAAAATGAATAATTATTTATACATTTATTTCCATATTTATGTAGCCTATTTATTTATTTCCATATATGTTTATTTATTCTTTTATTTATTTATACATTTATTTATTTCTATTTTTATTTATTTCCACATTTATTCCTTTCTACATTTATTTATTTATGCATTTATTTCTTCCAACATTTATTCCTGCGTAGGGTAATGAGGAGGGCGGGGTTTACCTCAGACATAGCAATCGAGCTCAGAGTAGGCGAGGGTGAAGCGTTGAGGCCACAGTGACACCTTGTAGTGTGTCCGAAATACAGTAAGTACAGCCGACTGCTGATACCAGACCATTGCATTTTAATGTAACTTTCAAAAACAATACTGACAGCAACAGAAACAATTTGTTCTATTAAGCGGTGGTAGTCTTTAGCCTACTAAAGTCTCTTTAGCCTACCATAAACTCATGTCCAGGGGCAACTTTATTAAATGTATGATCCAAATATATGGCATGACGGAATCAATGAAGCGATACGTTTAATATGAAACTAATATTACAGCAGGGGGCAGCATGTCATTGTCTTAATGAGTGAGTTACTTGATTCCTTAAAATACACTGAATCAAAAACAATGCGGTTCAGCTGTAGATTTGTTTCTGATCATTTCTATTTAGGCCTATATGTGTTATTTAAAATAATAATAATAAAAATAAATAAATAAACGCATGACCAAGTGTTCAAAACGTTGGCAGAGAAGGGGTCATGTTCGGGGGAACAACATGATGGGCTATTTTAGAGTTTAATGCACAAACCTGCGTGACCATATAGCAGCTACATTCAGAAATGGAAATTACGAATGCATTAATATTTTGTTTTGAATTTCAGAAAAGTTTTTTGAATATTTACAGGTTTGTATCTCGTTATTTATTTTTTTTCAGAATAGTAAAGTGTTTATCCAAGTATCATACTGATCAAATATCAAAGCTATCTCTATCTAATAGTCTACTTCAAAGATCGAATTAAATTATTGATTGTTAAAAAATGTCTTATATATATATATATATATATATATATTTCTGAATGTAGCTGCTATATGGTCACGCAGGTTTGTGCATTAAACTCAAAAATAGCCTATCATGTTGTTCCCCCGAACATGTACCCTTCTCTGCCAACGTTTTGAACACTTGGTCATGCGTTTATTTATTTATTTTTATTATTATTATTTTAAATATCATATATAGGCCTAAATAGAAATGATCAGAAACAAATCTACAGCTGAACCGCATTGTTTTTGATTCAGTGTATTTTAAGGAATCAAGTAACTCACTCATTAAGACAATGACATGCTGCCCCTGCTGTAATATTAGTTTCATATTAAACGACGCTTCATTGATTCCGTGATGCCATATATTTGGATTAATGTGACGCTCATACATTTAATAAAGTTGCCCTGGACATGAGTTTATGGTAGGCTAAAGAGACTTTAGTAGGCTAAAGACTACCACCGCTTAATAGAACAAATTGTTTCTGTTGCTGTCAGTATTGTTTTTGAAAGTTACATTAAAATGCAATGGTCTGGTATCAGCGCCAGTCGGCTGTACTTACTGTATTTCGACACACTACAAGGTGTCACTGTGGCCTCAACGCTTCACCCTCGCCTACTCTGAGCTCGATTGCTATGTCTGAGGTAAATGTTGAAAGAAATAAATGCATAAATAAATAAAATAGAAAAATAAATGTAGAAAGGAATAAATGTGAAATAAATAAAAATAGAAATAAATAAATGTATAAATAAATATATATGGAATTAAATACATAAATATAAAAATAAATGTATAATTATTCATTTTAGTTTTTTGCTTTTCTATGTATATTTATTTATATATTTATTTATTTTTGCTTTTACATTTCTTTGTATATTTATTTATATATTTATTTTTAATATTGGCAGCCCTGACATTCCATAGTAATGAAGTTTCTGGTACTGCATTAAATCAGAGAAAGCTGAAATTGTTCTGTGTATGTGTATACATATATATCAAAAAGTGTTAATATCACCTTCATGTTTCATTGTGATAAAATAATGCCTTCATAGAAAATGATGTTTATTAAATATTAATTTGAAATGTTATTAAATGTGAATATAAACTGTTATTCAGTTAATACAGAAGCTAGTTTCTGATGTGCTGCACAATTTTAGTATTAAATCAGATAAGCTGCAAAGATGAAATTGCGGCATCTCCAACAGCCAGCTGTCACTGCAGCGGCATCTCGTATAGAGGCATCTTCAACAGCCAATATAGGCTAGGCTACTTTCTCCGGCTTGAAATGTTGAAATGCAATTTATATATATATATATATATAAAAATTGCATTTTATATATATATGCTATTAAATCAAAATATATATCCAGCGGCATGTGCTGTCGAAGAAAGTCGCTGGCCGCTGGAGATGCCACTACACTGACGGCCGCTGGAGATGCCACTACATTGACATCTGGCGGTGAACGTCCATGGCCGCTGGAGATGCCACCGGGAAGTGCCGCTTCGAGATGCCAGTGCCGCATTTTGCGCTTGCTCTTTCTCCGAATGATTTCATGCAGTGAAGCGGAAAGTAGTTACAATATATGCTAGGACTGAAGCATTTCAATCAGCGCGCCTTGCTGCGCGTTTCACCTACCCATCAGGACACGCGCAGGTTTGTAACCGGTGAGAACGGTGTGTCAACGACTGTCGAGGTTTGTGTGGTAAGTCCCAGTCAACAGAGTGTTAATCGATTCCTGCCCACTTTTCAGTATTCGGTAGCTATATCAGTAGCATGATTTCAGTGTTTGACTAACGACCTATCACACCTGTGTGCGTAAATGTAGCTTTGCTTGGCAAGCCACTGCGTGTGGTTTTGGGGAAACACCCATTGTGCATGTGGAGCCAGGCTTTCAGTGACGTCACGGGCAGCAGTGAGCGGAATTCCCTAGTGCAGTGCAGTCCCGTTTCGAGAATCTGTGTGTAAGCTCAAGCTGCATGCAAGTCTTTGGCATGCAAGTCAGTGGCATCCAAGTGTTTGGGAAACTACTGGTCTGAACTGTGTTCATAAAAGGCTCTCGATGAACCGCCTAGCAGCACTTGCCCCTCCCACAAGAAGCGAATTTAGCCTTGAACATATCCAATTCACATGGACTGGATTCAGAATATTAAAGCGTCCAACTAGACGCGATAGACGCGAATTTGACACTCAATTCGCGTTCGGTGTGAATGCAGCATTACTGTGTTGAGCTATATAACAATGATTCGTTTTCTGTCTATGAATATATCCAAAGAGTTGCTAACTTGTCAATAAAACACATATGGTTTCTCTCTACAAAATAAAACTGGAACACCGGTATGATGTCATTAACGGGACGCACAGACACAATCCGTGTCCTGGTTAAAATTGCTTATTTTTCTGGATTTAAACATTCTTGGAAATATTTGGGATGATGTAACTAAGTACAAAAGTCAACAAAATACATAACATTGTTCTAGTGGTTTTTGGATATTTTAATCAAAAAATCTTACATATTGTGCCTTTAAGACATAGCCCATGTTATTTTTCAGAACAAATAGCTCAGCTGTTGTTCACTTAAAGCAATACCTCAACCAAAAAAATGTATTCAACTTAAATTCCAGTCTGTTTCTCGGAGGACCTTAAATGCAGATGAGATCATTTGGACCACTTTATGACAGTTTTATGTCATTTTTATAGCTTGAAAGCCCCATTCCCTTTAGATGGAAAAGAGATTCTGAGGATATTCCTCAAAAATTCACCTTTTGTGTTTCACAGAAATTAATGCAATGAGGGCAAGTCGATTTTGTCTACTATTCCCTATAGCAAGAACAGCATTGTTATTTGTTCTGGAAAATAGCATCTGCTGCATGCCATGAATGCAGTCCATGAAGAGAAGTGATCAGATTTTAAGAACAGAGTTCACTTTGTGTGTTCTGTAGAAGATAAAAGGTCATATGGGTTTGAAACAGCATGAGGGTGATTAAATGAAGACAGAATATTATTTCTTTGACACATGTGGAAAGTGCTGTTATCCAGGACAAATTGCTCTGTTGTTCTCTTTACAGCACATTCCACCCAAATATTTTACTCAATGCATCAAGGTCCTTTAATTGTCCTGAGATGTCTCCTAATGGAAAGTGATAGATCTCAGTCTATCTAAGAGTCATTTCAGTTTCCTTTTTCTTGGTTTCCTTCCCTGAACTGAATGTCTGTTTGTGGATAATCTTCAGTGTTGCCTGGACACAATGAAAACACTCATTGTTAGATTACAGGGTTGATAAGATTTTTCAAATGTTTTTTTCAATGTAGTCTCTTATGCCCAGGCTGCATTTATTTGAACAAAATACAGCAAAACAGTAATAAAGTTTAAACAGTAATACATTTTAAAATATAATTTATTCCACTGATAGCAAAGCTACATCAGAAATCATTCGAATATGCTGATTTGGTGCTCAATAAAATATTATAATCAATGTTGAAAACAGTTGTGCTGCTTAATAATTATTTTATGAATAAGTAACTTACAAACAATTTAATGCAATTTAAAGTATTTATTACCTTTGAATGATAGTAGCCTATATGTTAAGTTCTTAAACACCTAGAAACATTGCTAAGTGTCCAAAGTCACATCAATATAAGAAAGGATACAGAGGATGCAAATATACAGCCCTCACTGTCTGTTTATGTTAGACTATGAGCAGATTTTGCACAGAACTAAACATAGGCCAATGTAAGTTATGTTGCACAAACCAATATACTGCCTGAGGAAAACAGCTGTACATACAGATAATGCGATTTGCAGCTGTCCAGTTTGGAGCACACAGAATAGCTTACACACAGAAGAGCTTTGGTTGTGAGCAAATTGCTACATAAGGACTACGACAACTGATTCACTGAGAACTTAAATTTACATCTTCGTGGTCGTTAAAGTCCAGAGGAACTTTAACAGAGGAAACCCATGGTAAATGAGTCATCTGGGATGACCTACAAATTTCTCACCAGGATTTCTCATTATCCTTGTTTTATTGCTCTGAAAACTAAGATTAACATTAGCTTGTTTTTCATACATGATTTTGCAGTATTTGTATTATTTTATGCAGTAATCAAATAAAACTTTGGAAATACGTTTAAAGGCACAATCTGTCATTTTCGCCGCTAGAGGTCGCTTATTCGAGAAATAAATGCGTTGGTTGATGATGCCTTGATTTCACAGAATCATAGGAGTGGTTGTCTTTACAGTCGGTGGAAAATAATCCAACGGGACTCAGGCAGAAATCATATTCATGGATGAGCTAATGTATTAAAGATTTATAAACGTTACTGTTGTATGAAGCAGGGTGGGGCGGAAAGCTGTTGGAGCGGAACAAGGCCGCTGGAGCGATTGCTAATGAGAGTCGAGCACACGGCTCAAGAGCAGTGGAGCTTTTATTATGCAGCAGACGACCGCTTCTGCTTTTTCTGGTCATGGGTATGTGGGGTAATGCAGCACTGTTTTATCATATTAGATACATTTAAGTATGTTTAAAGTTATGCTATAATGCTACTCTGTGCGTTCGTTCAGCGGTTACTATGAGACACTTGTTGCACACTGCAGTTTGCTAGATCGATATTAGGCATGGTAGGCTACTTCAGTAAATCAAGAAAATGAGATTTAAACAATAAGGCTACTGTTTTGAACTATATAACAATGATTGGTTTTCTGTTGATGTATGTATCCAAACAGTTGCTCACCTGTCTAATAAAACACATAATATATTAAAGCATCTTTGGTGTTTCCATTATTTCTACAAAATGAGAACGCGGGTATGATGTCATTGATAGGTGACGCATGGACACAGTCCATGTCCTGATTAAAATAACTTTCTCTGGATTTAAACATTCTTGTAAATATTTGGGATACAGTAAGAACACAAATCAACAAAATATATAACTTTGTTCTAGCGGTTTTTGGATATTTTAATCCAAAAATTATACATGTTGTGCCTTTAAAATCCCTTGTAGCAAACCTTTACATGTTTTCAGTTCTGATAAAAGACGTCCTCTATTTTCTTTTCAGGCCTCTTGGGAATACATTGCTTGACAGTACAGAACATTAGCAGATTGCAAGAAAAACAGAAGGGCCGCTGTTATGTTAACAAAATAACATTAAAACCAAACAACTCAATCAATGCTCTTTAATGGACAAACACTCTTCTATGTTTATTGCATTCTTTCAGACAGATCAAATAAATCACGTCTGAGCTTTTACTGTTAATGTCTCTTAGTTTATGCCAGTTGTTACCAATATACCCATAGAAACAATCTTTGGTACAATCTTTGGCACCAGTGACATGTTGATTGCTTTACTTAACTGAACTTCATTATGAAACTAGGAGTTGCATTTCCTCTTGAGCAAGCGGGGGGTTCTTTGTGAAATGATGGTCATTTCAAAAGATATTTGCATAGCAACCTACATGTCTCAGCTGTGAATCTTTATTGACTGAAACACAAGAGAGACGTCAGTGCACACTCATGCTCTTAAGTAAACAGAATTTCTTTCTACCCCGGGTGTTTCTCTAACTTCCTCCATAAATCAGCCACAATTGAGACAATGTCGTCATATACTAAATCCTTTGAAAGCATACAGCACGGACAGTTTTCATTATGTCTCATCAGACTGAAGAGTCACTGTAGTCCAAATCCATGACTAAACATGTTACATCAGGTTTAATATCTTCTGTGTAAGGTTCACCTGCACTAACATGCCTTCTGTACCTATCCTGAGTAAGCTTGTATGAGGTAATCCAAGTTATGGCACTCTTGAGACATGGTAAATAATGGTATGTCACCTCACACCCTACATAGGGAACTCTGACAGTGGTTCTTGCAAAACATTTGTGAGAAAGTGTGATATCAAAGTTGTCAAGTTGTAATGGGGTTTGGGTTGTTTTGTGTCAGTATATAAAATGGACAGTAGCTTTTCTTTCAAACAATGAAAGAATGAAATTCTGTTAATTCATTCAAATGTGGTTTTGATTACAAAAAAGGACTTGGATTGACTGAAAAGTTATCTGATAAAATGGTATTAAGATTATAAATATTAGATTTTTTTTAAGTCACCACAACATGTACTATAAGGCTGTTGCTTTAACACGTTGAATTGGTGCGAAAAACGATACAAAAATAACTATAATATAATAACTATAATATAATATAATAATAACTAACTACTAATTTTTACATTTTGTTGTGCATCTCTGAGCAACACAGAGCAGGGTTTCATTACTGAATGAATCCACGGTTTTTAACAAATCGAATGAGCCAATGAATTAGTGAGTCTGAAAGCTTAATAACGCTCCCTTCATTCCAAGATAGGAAGGCATGTCTGAATCCAATTTTAGCTTCACTTCCTGTCTCGTGAGACACCTTCATCTGATCGATTTTTGAAGACATCATATATGTATCCTTCGCTGCCTTTAATATCCCACAGTCCTTTGTGCTCCATTCAGTGAAATACAAACGAAAAAAATGAAAAAGCAAAAAACAATAAAGATGGTAGCTGAAAGTTGTGGTTGAAAACTGGAGAACGGTACTTGCCTGACTGAACTGTGTCTAGTGTAAAGTTTGCTGGAGGGGGGATTATTAGTTCCAGTGAAAGGAACTCTTAATGCTTTCAGCATACCAAGACATTTTGGACAATTTCATGCTTCCAACTTTGTGGGAACAATTTGGGGATGGCCCCTTCCTGTTCCAACATGACTGCGCACCAGTGCACAAAGCAAGGTCCACAAAGACATGGATGAGCAAGTTTGGTGTGGAGGAACTTGACTGGCCTGCACAGAGTCCTGACTTCATCCGATACAACACATTTGAGATAAATTAGAGCGGAAACTGCATGTGAGCCAGGCCTTCTCGTCCAACATCAGTGCCTGACCTCACAAATGCGCTATAACAATGTTATAACAATGGTCAAAATTTCCATTAAACACACTCCTAAACCTTGAAGAGTTAACCTAAGCCTTCCCAGAAGAGTTGAGGCTGTTATAGCTGCAAGAGTGGGCCAGCTCCATATTAAACCCTACGGATTAAGAATTAGATGTCATTAAAGTTCATGTGCATGTAACGGCAGGTGTCCCAAAACTTTTGGCAATATAGTGTAAGTACCTACACAGACAGCCATAAAGATGAATGAATCAGCCACTTGAATGTGGTTGAATGAATGACTGAATGACTCACTCATTAATATGGTGACTTGCTGCCACTTAGTAGCAGTTTTAGTTTCATATTTAGAGTTTGATTTCATGGTAACACTTTAAAATTATATACTTTAGTTAACATGAATTAAGAATTAACAGCACTTCTACAGCATTTATTAATCTTAGCTAATGTTAATTTCAACAATTACTAACACACTATGGAAATCAAATATTTTTTTTAGCATTAGTTAACACACTGTGAACTCACATGAACAAACAATGAACGACTCTACTTTTATTAATGTAACATTCACAAAGATTAATAAATACGAATGTACAAATGTATTGCTCATTGTTAGTTCATGTTAGTTAATACATTAACTAATGTTAATAAATGTGACCTTATTGTAAAGTGTTACCTAATTAATTTTTCATTCATTCACTGTTCATGCCACATCTGAACTTTAGCAGCCTGTGTAAATATACCTAAATGCCATATTTTAAAATATTATTTGAAATTATTTCAACATGAACTGCAAAATTATTTTATTTTATAAAAATGAATGAAATTATTATATTTTATTAAAACACATTTTGAATAGTCATCAATAAAGAAAGATTTTGTGTAATTCTCGCATCTGCCAGTAGGGAAATATGATCAAATGTAGGATTTATGAAGCAGACTGGATGGTAAACACTATCTGGAAACAAACTCTCATGCTGACAGGCGTGAATCCAGTGCCTTCTGCCAAAAGTGTGGGGTGTGAATAAATGTCATGGCCTGAGCCAGAGCTTAAACTGATGAGACCTTATAATATCTCATCATGACAAGTATTTTTGACCTCACTACTACCTCTTAGCTAGCAGTCATTCAAGATTACAGTAATGCTTTTCCATTGAGTGTACATTTTCCATTCATCCATGTGTGATGCTTTTCTTAGAGAGGTAATGAAATAAATTGTGCCTTTCTTACCACTTTGCTATGCTGTCTAATAGAGTAAAGTCCATTTGAAAGCAATCAGACTGTTTTTATGTGAGAGCCAAGAAGCCTCTTTAGATCACTGACATGCATTATGAGGCTCATTCAGTCTCACAGACTGATACGTACAAGAAATGAGCCAACTGAAAGTGTCTGGTTTAGCGGTTTAGAGAACTTGCAGTCAGAATTTCCATAAGAGAGAATTGCTTTTGTCACACCCATGTTTGAAGCGCGTGCCAGTGTGATCATGTGGTTAACATGGGCTTGTCAGCACAAACACATGTCTGAGGAGGACAGATTCCCAGCAGATGACTTCCACTAACCTTCTTGAGAAGAGAGACATGCCAATACAAAATCTTAGTGTTCTTCTTTATAGCATTTTGGTTTTTGGGAAAGTGGTTAAGATCGGAGCTTTGATCTCCATAATTAACCAAGATAAGGACGTTTTCATCATAACAGGAAAGGCATATTTATTATGTACACCAATTATGTGTTGTTTTTAGGAAACTCTAAGTTATAAACAAATGCGCACCGTCTTATTTCCTCAGTGTATTAAATGAAGTGACCTTGTAAAGTGTGATGTTTACATTTCAGCACCTCAGAAATATTTCATGACAGTCTTCCCCCACGGTTTGTTCAACCAGAAAAGGATGTTTATTTCAACTGCTGTGAGTTTTGGGGTTAGAGGAAGTGAGCATGTCTGTCTTCCATGTAAGTTGTGAAATGACTAATGACTACAGAAGATCACCATACAGATATAGTTTTGAAAATATTTCATAATGAACAAAAAAGAAAGGCCAGAAATGTATTCTTAATATAAAAGTAATTTGAAAAAATGCATATATATATATATATATATATATATATATATATATATATATATATATATATATATATATATATATATATATATATATATATATATATATATATATGCATTTTAAGCATTTTAAAATTAGATTTTGTTAACCTTTGAAGTACAGTAATATATTCCACCATTTGAAGTGTTAAATTACATTTCTTTGTAATCTAAACATTTTTTTTTTATTAAGTCGACATGAAACAGATGTTGCAATAGTCTTTTGTTCCCTGTTGGGGGGCAGTCTTCTAGGAAGGCTTTCCACAAGGTTTAGGAGTGTATTTATGGGAATTTTTGATCATTCTTAGAAGCGCATTTGTGAGGTCAGGCACAAGAAGGCCTCTGCTCTAATTCATCCCAAAAGTGTTTACACCACTGCATCTCATGCTTTGCATTGCACTTGGTGATGTAAGGCTTGGATGCAGCTGCTCGGCCATGGAAAGCAATTCTATGAAGCTCTTTACGCACTTTTCTTGAGCTAATCTGAAGGTCACATGAAGTTTGAAGGTCTATAGCTATTGACTCTGCAGAAAGATGAGGGCTTCTGCGAATTGTGTGCCTCAGCATGGGCTGACCCCGCTTTGTGATTTTACGTGGCATACCACTTCGTGGCTGAGTTGCTGTTGTTCCCAATTGCTTCCACTTTGTTATAATACCACTAACAGTTGACTGTGGAATATTAGTAGTGAGGAAATTTCACCAATGGACTACGATACCACGCTTTAATTCATTGAGCTCCTGAGAGTGACCCATTCTTTCACAAATGTTTGTAGAAGCAGTCTGCATGCCTAGGTGCTTGATTTTATACACCTGTGGCCATGGAAATGATTGGAACACCTGAATTCAATGTTTGTCCGAATATTTTTGGCAATATAGTGTATATTTAGCATTATTATTACAATTTTAAATAATTGTGGAATATTTTTTTACTATCATATGCAATGTCATTATATCCTCTACCCCAGGATGGCACTGCACTGTAAGAAACAGTAGAAAAGGGAAAAAAAGTTCTGGTAATTTTCTGCAAGGACATTATTGCAATGCAATGCGTAGTTCAATATACAGTGAAAATACCTGTGAAAAAAAATCCTTTATTTTTACACATTATTGGGCCAGTTGTTTTTTTTTTTTTTTTTTTGTGGAACACACACTTTATCTCTGCTTACTATCAAATGTGTTACATTTTGAGTGACACAGGAAGCCTTATTGTGAAAGAGAATACTACATGTCCTCAGTTATAATTAATCTTCAACAACAAGAAACATATTTCAATCACTGTGGCATCTTTCTCCGTTCAGACCTGACCAGTCAAGCCCGAGCATTGATATACACACATTTCCTGTATATTAGAAAGTAGTCCAGGAAGCTTTTTTTTTTTTTGATCATAGTATTCATTGCTCAGTCCACTTTTTCACCACCCACTCAAATGCATTTCTTATTGTAGCTGTGTAAGGTAACACTTGCAATCTGTTTGAGCATGTTAACCCCACCAGTGATTTTGAATGATTCATTTAAAGCGAAATGTGAAAGTGCTGGATTGTAGAGAGATGCTGCAGGACACAGGACGTGTTCTTTTTCCTGTCAGTCAAATTGCCTTTGAGCTAAAAGTGTCGTAAAAGTCAGCTGTGATTGCTCTTTGCAGAGTCATTCATTTACATATATATTGTAATACCACATTTACTTTATCAATTAATTTATTTACGCGATCATTTTATTCATCAGATTGAATTAATAGCAAAAAAACATTTTTCATATTTCAAAAATGAGACTTTTTGTTTTATTTTGCAGAAAACAAGTTGTATTATGTGCCATACGATTCTTAAACCGCTTACACTTTCTCAATAATTCACATCTTCTACTTTCATATTCATAAAGGTACTATTGTCAGATGGACAGTATACAACATCTCAGCACAACTTCTTAACTGCGAAGATTTTTTTCATTACTGTGCAGAGGTCATTTCAATATGCATTTATAGCTTTAATTCATGTATTTAAAAGTTTCTTATTTCTCTTAACAGAGTTTAAATCATGTGACCATGTGCACAGTTTGTCTATGACAGTTGTTCTCACGGACATAGTGCATGAGAAGACCACATCTTCAGGACAGTGGTAAAGATTGATGTCAGACTCAACCCACGTATCACTCACACATCTGAAATATGTCAAGCGAGATCTCAGTAAAGTGCGATCACAGAGCCCTGTATAGCCACGCACGCCATTTACAATGACACGCAATATACCACTATGAGGTCATGAAGAATCCCCTTTGCATGCAATATTTTCCTATACGTCCTATATTTCACCTCAAATTTAAATATCGAAGTATTTCAAGTGTTTTTATTCTTTTTCTTACTTTTTAAAAAGAATTTCCGATTTTTAAGCCTGTCTTGCCCAAAGATGCATTGGGCTTTTGAAGTAGCCCTATAAATAAAAGGGAATTACTTCAGTTAGGCTTCCAAAAGAGGCCCCGTGTGTGGGAGGACTGGGACTTCCTCAATTGCACATGACTGGAATAATGAGGAACATCTACACTGACTTTGTTGTGTCAGCTATACGGGAAGTTTGGTTTGCTCAAGGCACTAAGTGGAAGATGGCACAGTGAGTACAAGTTTGCTCATTTTAGCATGAGAAGGAAACAGAACTTCTCATATCGAAAGCATTCCTGTAATTCCTTGCTTCGTGCAAGAATGCAAAACTACTTCAGACATATTGTAGCTCCGACTAACTAACAAATACGGTTTATTCATGGTTACAATGGGGATGTTTTGCTTCTGAGATTGCTCAGTTACCAGATGGCCTTTCCGCTTTTAGGAAGAAATCCTCTGATGTTATGTAACAGTCTTTCTCTCTCTATTCCTGTTGCAGCCTCAACGCTCTCAGTCCTGCACAAACTCTCACAGGCTCTACTGCTAAAGATGTTTGATGGACCCCAGATGCTAAAACCTGATGCGTCAGACGACCTCGCAGCCTGCAGAGGTTTCCTGTGTTTTTTTATCTTCCTTTATTTACATTGCTTCTTAAAATCTGTTTGCATGTCTAAGACAAATGTAGTGCAAGATCACAGAACAATCGTGGATTATCCAGCCACTTTTCCAGTTCCTGATATACAATGGGTTTATTAGAGGTAGTAAATATAACTGATGCATGAACTTTTGAACTGTTTGACAGGCAGTCAAACAGTTAATAAAAAACAGCATGCTTCAAAGAACATTTTAAAGCCTTTTAAGCTTATAACTTTGAAAGTTTTGGGGTGTACGATGCCCTTCTGGGATTTCCATTGAGATTGTGTCACTGATTTAAGCAGCAAAATGCTAACCATGTCATTTGAATTACTGCTTAGTTAATTAGTTCGTTCAGCGAACAACAGCTATTTAATTAGAAAACCACTAAAAAAAGCATGTGGGAAGTTAAAAAACATAATTCCCAAAGTTAACATATGAAGATGAATAAATGAACACTTGTGCATAACCACTAATTACTTGTGAGTATATCTTTTTTAGAAAGCTTGATTTAGTGCAAAACATGTTTTGATAATTTTGAGTATTTTTCCAGTGACCTAGCTCCAAATCATGTGATCCAAACATTGTTCTGAAGGTCTGTGCTGCTTTTTTCTTTTCTTCCTTCCTTACCAAATTACATCATGCCCTGCATGAACCCAATATGGTGAAGTGTGCGTTCATGTGAGCGGGTTGTCATAGACTCACCTCCTTGTTCATCCATGAATGCAGCGACCTATAATCCTCTCTCTCTTTCTCTCTCGCCCTCTTTCTGACTCGTCCAAGCTCTCAGAGTGCTGTTTCGGATGTTTGGCTCGGCTCTCTTAGAGGGTCTTTTCCATTCTTGAGGTTCTTTATAAGGCTAGGGGGCATGAGTGGGCGGGCCAGAAGCCAAGCTTTCTCCCTCCCTCCGCCACCAACCATGTTAACGATCTGCTTGTTACCTCTCCCTTCTCAACTGTGTGTGTGAAGAGAGAGATAGAGAGATAGAGAGAGAGAGAGAGAGAGAGAGAGAGAGAGAGAGAGAGAGAGAGAAAGAGAGCGAGAGAGAGCAAGAGAGACACACACACACAGACAAAGACAAAGACGCTGACAAAGAGTGAGTCTGTGTGTGTGTGTGTGTGTGTGTGTGTGTGTGTGTGTGTGTGTGTGTGTGTGTGTGTGTGTGTGTGTGTGTGTGTGTGTGTGTGTGTGAGAGAGAGAGAGACAAGAAGAGAGAGCTTACCTTACAGTATGAATATTCACACTCTCCCCTCACTAACTGTGTTCGTACCACTTTTGTCAGAGCTCTGACCAGAAACAAAGACATTTTTGTTTCTCTGGGTTACAACTAGCTCTGTCACAACCCTTCGTAATCATAAAAAAAAAAAAAAACATCAACACAGAACAAAAGTCATGTTTTGTTCTCTCCTTTGTGTTGTCTCTGTTTGTGACTGGGTCTTTCATGCAGGTGATGCCCTGGAGACAGGAAGAAGTGTCTGTGGATATTAATAATGATATCTTAAATGTAGGACGTGAGAAATATGAGACTCATTTAGGCTTATCTTATTTAGTATTACAGTATATGCAGGGATAGTTCACTCAAATGAAACTTTCATTGTATGAAAAAGAGCAGCTGACATTCTGCTAAATATCCTTTTGCATTCCACAGAAGAAAGAAAGTCATGTGGATTTAGAAATGATGTTTTATATGCTCATGTAAAGTGTGCCTCTTGAAAGAATCCCAAAAGAAAATCAAGAAAAGGGGACAATTATCAAGCGTGTAGCGTCAGTTCTGGCAGGTCACGTTAGTCAAGCTTGCATCAGCTGACTGTCAGCAGATCAAGTCTACCTATACGATGCTTATCACAGCACAGCATGCATGTATAAGCTCCTTCAGTATTATCAGTTACTATCGAGTTTCTCCGGAGATAATTACCCTCCTCCATCCCCAGCTCCTCCTCTCGTCAGTCAGGATTTTGCATTCTAATTCCCCTGAATCAGACTGAATTCCCGAATTAGGTTGTACATTTTAATATTGACATAAATGCTATCTGCAATATCATTGCTTCTGTTCTGGGGGTTTATCACTGCGCTCCCTGCTCTTATCCGTGCTAGGCTGCATGGATGCGCAGGGAGTTCTTGCCCAGAACAGAACCATACCGCCAATCTAAAACTATATGCTAATTTTCTATCCTCTTTGACGATAGTGATCCTGACAGAAATGTATTTTTTGTACTAAATGTACAAGATTGATTGTGTTGTGTTTAATAATAAAATATAACAAATATAACAAATATAATAAAATACAATAAAAATATAAATTATATATTTGATATGCCTGAAAAATTATTTGCTGATATTTGGACTAATTAACATTCGAGCCTGCTGTCTTGAAGAAAAAAAAATTGTACAGCATTTTCATATGTATACAAGAGAGACATTTGTACAGCATTTTCAGTTCCTCAACCAGTGGAACTGATTGACACACACACACACACTAAGAATGTATGCCGGCATGAGAACAATTATGTTGCATTTTCCTGAAGAAAGAAAAGTTTTTCTTTTGAATGCTTAGAAACACAGATGTGTTTCATTCTCTCTGCATTCTCCTAAAAGGATTTTACAGCTTCCTTGTGGTGAGGTGTTGCTAATTAAAGGGAAAGTTCACCCAAAGTGAACATTTCGTCATTTCCCTATTGTTTTATGTTGTGTCTTATTCAACATTCACTGATTTTTTTGCAAAGCAAATGGTGACTGTGGTTATCATTCTGCTTTCTTACATATTCTTTGGGAATAAAGAATTTGTAAGTACATGAAATGATGACAGACTGTTAATTTTGGGTAAACTATTCCTTTAAATGGGCAGGTAGAGTGCTTAATTCAATTACTACTTTCAAGGCCCAAAAAGGTTGTAAAGACATTGTTAAAATTGTCCATGTAACTACAGTGGTTTAACCTTAATTTTATGAAGCGACTAGAACATTTTTTGTGCGTCAGTCGCTACATCAGAATGCCGGCTTAAAGGAACACTCCACCGTTTTTAGAAATAGGGCTCATTCAACATCTTTTCTTCATTTAGATATGTGGGCAAATGCATTTTTGTTTCAGTGCATGCATTGTTTTAGTTTGGCAGGATCACCACTAGCTTAGCTTAGCATAATGAATGGAATCCTATGTTGCCAGCTAGCATGTTCTGAGTAAAAGTGATTAAAAAAAACCCACATCTAATTACTTCTTGTGGCCTGTGTATTCACAACGAGTACAAATAGCGATGAAGATTAGACTAGGGGATTTTCTTGGCGGATATATTATGGGGAAGCACAGGCGAAGCACTGCTACTTGGGCGCAGAGATACACTTCGTCAACATACTGGCGTATGTTGTGCATGTGTTGCGTGATATCTCTGCACCCAAGTAGCAGTGCTTCGCCTGTGCGACCCTGCCAAACTAAAACAATGCATGCACTGAGACAAAAATGCATTTGCTCACATAACCAAATGTAGGAGAGAAGTTGAATAAGCCCTATTTCTAAAAAGTGTTCCTGACGTGTTTTAAACTAGGCTGATTTATTCTTCTGTGTCGGAACTGCGCTGTAGCTTCTATGCAGTGGGCTACGCGTCAATTTTCATTTATACTTCTGCGTCGTTGTCTGCGGCAAAGTTACACGTGCAGAGGTAGCATGATACCCCCGAGGGAGGGGTTATGGCAGACCAATCACAACGCTTGCGGTCAACATTGTTACATTTTTGGAGAGGTGCATGTCAGGGTACGTCCAGAGCCAGTCTACGCGAGCTACACACAGCCTTCGAAGTAGCTACTGCGTACACTCGACGCAGAAGTATAAATTGGGCTTTACCATTAAACGTTGTTCACGTGAGCACCACGACGCATGTGTATGATGCTGGTGCAGAAGCTCTGCAATAAAACTCGTAAGGGCCGCACTGTTTAACGTCGACAGCACAGAAGACTGGTACAAACTAGAATACATTGTTGAATAAAGTCGTTATTTTATTTCTCGTCGCTTCCTAAAATTAATGTTGAATCTCTGTAGTCACATGGATGATTTTAATCGATGTTTTTACTTGTTAAAAGTGGTAACATTAATTAAACTGCTCTCTGGGTCCGAGAGCTCGGTTTGGACTGACACGAGTGTGAATATTTAATGACAGAATTTTCATTTTTGGGTGAACTAACCCTTTAATATGCAGTTTTAGGTTTTTGTTATAAGTTAGCGTGAGATGTTTAGAATATGTTTAGAACAATAAAAGTCTTTGAGGAAATTCCTCAACAGTGGAAATGCATTGGAACATGGTAACTCTGAGTGGAAACTATTGCCCTTTTAAATTTAGAACACAGAAGGGACCTCTGTGATATACCAAATGCATAATACATAACTTTTGAAAGTTCAGTCTCTCTACGACTTTCCTCAAAAGAAAATGCATCGTCTGAATGACTTCCTGGGGCCCAGAAACAGACTTAAACAGCATATTCTTTCAATTAAACCTCCAGAAAGCTGTTTCCTGGTTTATGTTTATATCCCCTGTATTTGGATGGTAACAACATAATCAAGTGTCTCATCTGGTTTCCATGTGACTTTTTTTGGACAAATGTAATTGGACCGAAATATCTGATTGGAGAAAAAATAACATGTGTTCATAGGAAACCTTTGAAAGGGAGGGCCTATTAATCACCTTGCATCCTCAGGATATGGTATACAAAGACTGAACTATTCAATGTTACTGAGGTGGACAACATAAACTTGTATGTGAACTTCCCATTTAAAAAATATATAAATAAATGAAAAAAACCTGTGCATTTCAGTCATTGTCTGACCCCACCGTTTGTTATGGGCTCCCAAAGAGCCTGAATAATATGGGGTTTCTCACACATTGATAATTTCCAAGACACTATATAAATGATTGTTAGAAATATGTGTTGTTTTAGCATGGGGTCAAAAGTGTAAACAACCAATTCTGCACAGATATCTGTATATCATTTGCAGTGTTACTGACAATGTATTTTTAAATGAACCCCAACAGAACTAATGGCACTAGCCGATCTTCAAAAAGTAAACTTTGTAAACTTTGCAAATGGTGATTCAGATCCAGCAGTCTCACTATAATGGCTGTTTGGCAATGATGTCAACCATCTGCTTCCCACATTGAGAAACTCTCCTCCCTTCAAAAAGGTTTCCTGCTACACATTAAAATGGACTTTCGTGGTACACAACTTGTACTGTAAGTATGCACCCAGTCAGTTATATTGATTTTCAGTTAATACATTAATTTTGAGCTCATTGCAAATGCTGCAGAACAGCAGTTTCATAATAATAAAAAATGGAACAAAACTCCTCATAATGAGAGAACAAATGCAGATGTTCCTGTTGCTCCAGCAGCACAAAGTCTATTTAAAGAACATTCAGCACGGATGTCATTCTCATTAGATTTTCATAGATAAAAGAGTGCATAATGTGATGATGATGAAACTATATTGTGAACGAGATTCTTTCTGTGTGTTGTGAGTGGTACTCTCTGAAATAGGTTTTAAACTAGTTTAGTCAGACATTAAGAAGCTGTTCAGAGCATTTTTTTTAAGGCTAAGCACTTTACAATTCCCCACTTTCCTCACTTTACAAATTAATCTATTGAATCGCTTCTACAACTGCATTAATGGAAGAAAAAAGATGCCTTTTGCCTTTTAAGTCAGTGCATAGACTAGTCTTAAAATTTAGTCATCTAATTTTTTTCTTCAAGACTGGTCATCATTTTTTTAAAGTCACAAGTTACATAAAATGGTATACTGTAAAATTTGAATTGGAAATGTAAGACGGATTACCCCTTGATTCAAACTGGTTATTCAGACACAGTATTAACATAGTGACTGAGGTTTTCATAGCAGAAGGTTTGATTTCTGTCTAAACTGACACATGAGTTGTGCCAGGTGTTTCACTCTGGTACTTGTCTCAGAATTAGTCACGGGATCAGAGCTTTTAACTAAGGCTGTGGAATGTGGAAAATAAATAAAACCTGTCCAAACATCTGGATTGTGTTGTTTAAGGTGCCCTTGTTGATGACGTTCTCCTTTAAATTGCTTGCAGAGTCATGAGTACATCATGAATAGATTACATGAGGCCATCATTCCTGTTATGCACATTTTCATGTCCCAATCATATGTTTCAAACTCACAATTATTCCCAAATACAAAATTATGAAATATGGAAATCAAGTCAGGTATACAATATTTACAATCTGAGATCACCAATGTATTGATATTGATTAATAAAATAAAACAAAGTTATTATTTTATAGATTTTACATTTTTGTTTTCTTTGTTTTGGTACAAAAAAGTATTATTTTTTTTTTGTTGTTGTTGCATCCTAGTCTAATATCCATTTTTAAATAATTATGTGAAAATGTATTGAATGATTATGGTTTAAGTTTATTTTTACTTTAAAAAAATCCATACTTTTGATAAAATTACAGAAATTGTTATACAATTATCAAAATGTAAAAATATCAAAATGAACTCATATTCATATAAGATCATTCTCAATACCTCAGCTATCTCTTTTTTGTGCTAAGCTAAAGTTGAATTGCATTGACCAGAGCACAGTTATAAAAGTCTTCATTAATAAGTTCCAGAGCTGTTAGGTAACAGAAATGCCCTACAGTGTCCAAAATTAAATAAATAACCGATTTTTGTGAGCAAGACATAATTTAGCATTCATAAACAATCTGAATAGACTGAATAGTTCGGGTTTTTTTTTTAAGACCACTTTACAATATAAGTAATTGCCATTTTAATACCGCCTCTGGAGTCTGGAATACATCCACAGCATTTAAAGGGATAGTTCACACAAAACTGAAAATTCTGTAATCATTTACTCACCCTCATGTTGTTCCAAACTTGTATGAGTTTCTTTCTTCTGAGAAGCACAAAATAATCTTCTTTTGTGTTCAAAAGAAGAAAGAAGCACATACAGGTTTGGAACAACATGAGGGTGAGTATATGGTGACAGAAATTATTTTTTTGTGTGAACTATCCCTTTAAAGATTCATTCAAGTTTTGCTGTTATAGCCTAGTAGACATGCTGGAGGAAGAACTGGGTCACCAACCCACTAAAGACCTAAGAAAACTATGCAAAATATCAGCATTAGAATGGTCCATTGTCAATTTCCGATCCTTGGAATGCAGATGACCCGTCTGAGATAAGTGTATCCTGATGTTTACACGCCGCCCTCTAGTGCTGGAGATTGAGATTCAAACCCATGGGCTGTAACGTTATAACAACTTTTGCCACTGTGGTTGCGATACCGACAAAAGTACTGCATGGTACATATTCTGACCTTTATTAACATTTTAGAAGTTTATCATTATTATTATTTTAATTATTATTCAAATTAAACACTAACGTTTTGCGAAGATTGTGTATGTTAGGTAAGCGGCGTATCTAAGCGACCGTAAATGTTTTTGTGAATCGAACGTTCTCAGCGTAAAGCTTAGTACGTTCGCTCGTTGCTTATCTACGTGGATGAACGTCAACATGGCTGAATCCATGAGAGCAGCTGCCGCGAGTTGATGTGGCACTGAAGAGCAGCAGTGGCAGTGAACTTGAACTGAATAAATAATATTTATTTTTCAGATTAAGGTATGTAAGATAATGTTTACACATTAAGCCATTACACGTACACTTTGCATTAGAAATGTAATGCTGGGCCATAATCTTCCTTCTTGCATCAGCCAACGTGTCTCCAAAGAAAGTTTACGTTACAGAAGAAATAAGACGTGTTGTTCTTTAATGTATGTATTGATTGTGTTAATTAATTATATTGATTATTCATGTAAAGGTTTTCTGAACCTCGTTTACTACTTTCCTTCACAGTGATGCACTTGTCTTAGAATTTGAATTGAATGTACCAAGTCAGTTGGGTGCTGGATTCGTGTTATAGATCAAGCTTTTGTTTACATTTACACTCAGTTTAAGATGTTGTGATCAGATATTATCTCAGATAATTAATTTATGTGGGGAACTTGCCTATGAGTTAAGTAAATCAATTATTTAAAATATAAATTTCTGTGTTTTTATTTTAGTTGTACAGATAACCATGTATATCCAGAGGATGTTGTCCTGTTCTCGGCTTTTAGCGAGACCAAATGCACTGCAAACCTTCAGAAGAGCTGCTTCACAAGGCAAAAGTAAGTACTTATGTATTATTTATGTACCTTGTATCCCGTACCTCTTTAAAGAAAGAAAATTTTGTAACGTAAAATAAAGAAAAGTTTTGCAAAACCGACTGACTAAACTGTTCAGTAAATCAGTATATCCTTGTTTCTTATTTAATAAAATCTGTCAATTAAAATATGGAGATGCAAGTAGTTTTCAATCATTACCCTTGCTCTTAATTTACTACATGCCTGTCTATCTCATTCACTGGGTCATTGCCATTCTTTGAGTTCTGTCCTGTCAGCGTTTGGTTGTGCTGTCTGGCTTTGCTGATGTGGCACCTTTTACTATGTTATTTTCTTTCATAAAGAATGTGGTGTGGCTTTGGTGGATGCTGTACTTTACAAGCTCACAGCTTTGTGAGTGGCTTGTGCCAGATTCCTGTTCAGTTCACTTGATTGCGCTGACTTTGTTTCAAGATAACTTTTGTGACTGTACTGAGATTAGTTACTGTTAATGTAGCTTGATGTCAGATATTGTTATGCTTTGTGAGGATCATTAAAATACAAAGTAAAGGGTAGATTAGGAAGTTATTAAAAAGCATTTATTTATTTATTTTTTATTTAACCTCTGTAATATGACATTTAAGAGTTAAAAATTATATTCATCTGGAATTAATGTTGGACATGACTTGAATGTATTAATTGAATTATTATTGAATTACTATTGCTTGCTTTGGTATAAAGGGTGTGATTTCAGACTCACTGTTTTTACTCAAAATATTAAATTGGCCAACATTAAAAAAAATTTGATTATGAAATATTTATAGTACCTACCTATAGAAAGTCATCATACCCTGTGCAAATCTTCACTTTTGCCAAATTACACCCTGAAAATAAAATTTATTAAGTCGTATACATTTTTTGTATGCGCACATAATGCACAGTATGTACACATTATAACCCTTATCATCAGTGAAAATAACATTTTAAAACTTTCTGGAGGATTATTAAAAATGGAAAAACTAGAATAACAGGGTTGGAAATGTCATTAGTCCTTGATTTAATACTTTGTAGAGCCACCTTTTGCTTTAATTACAGCCATTAAACTTTTTATATGTCTTTACTAGCTTTGCAAACCTAGATTGGGGAATATTTGCATTCTTCCCATTCTTCCTTAAAGAATTGCTCAAGTTCAGTCAAATTCTGTGGTGAGCGGCAATGGACTGCACCATCCACAGATTTTCTATCAGATTTAAGTCACGGCCTATCCTTAAGCCATTATGTTGTTCCTTTGGTGGTATGTTTAGGATCACAGTCGTGTTGGAAGGTGAATGACCTGCCTATCTTCAGCTGTCTAACAGAGGGATGCAGAAATTTGGATGTACTTGGCAGCATCCATATTCCCATCAATCCTGACTAATCGCCCAGTCCCCGCTGAAGAGAATCACCCTCACAACATCATGCTGCCACCACAATGCTTCACAGTAGCTCTGGTGTGTTTTGGTTGGTGTGCTGTGTTCGCTTTTCATCAAACATAGCGCTGAAAGAAAGAAGCCTTTCTTGAAAAAGTGGCACGCTGCCTCATTTGCGCTATGCAAAATCACACCTGGGAGACTCTGATGCCATCTAGCGAAAGGTGCTATAGTCTGATGAGACCAAAATTGACCTTTTTGACTTTATACCAAGCTCAAAGTTAGGTGAAAAGCAAGCACAACACACCACCCACAACACACCATACCTACTGTGAAGCATGGTGGTAGCAGCATGATGTGGGGGTGTTTTTCTTTTCAGCAGGGACCGGGCGATTGGTCAGGATTGCAGGGAAAATGGATGCTGCCATTTCATCCAAATTCTTGAGGAAAACCTGTGTTCCTCTACTAGACCACTGAAGATGGGCAGGTCATTCACCTTCCAACACGACTGTGATCCTAAACATACCGCCAAAGGAACAACGTAATGGCTTAAGGATAGGAAGGTGAATGTCCTTGAGTGGCCAACTCAGAACCCTGACTTAAATCTGAAAGAAAATCTGTGGATGGATGAGAGCAGTCCATTGCAGACTTAAGCAATTCTACAGAATTCTTGAAGAATGGGCAAATATTCCCAATGCAAAGCTAGTAAAGACATATCTTAATGTAATGGCTGACTTGACATTTTAGATTATAGATTATGAAAACATGCATTGTTGAATTTTGTATTACAAGACAAGGGACATTTGATTAGTAAATACAGGTCCTTCTCAAAAAATATTTCAGTTGGTGTGCAATGAATCTAAAATATATAAAATTGTAATTTTATCATTACATTATGGAAAATAATGAACTTTTATCACAATATGCTAATTTTTTTAGAAGGACCTGTATAGTCATAAATGACTTCCTTCTGTATATAAATCCGTTGTATAGGGGGACAAGCATAGTGTTCATTTGATGGAATAGAGGAATTGACAAAATCGAGGAACATAAGCAATTTGTCACAGAGCCAACGGTATTCATATTATACACTGCCATTTGTTACATTATGGACATGCACTTCATACTTCCGGTTTTCTTTGCTTGTCTCTTACCATTTCCTCATTAATCTGACATTCATTGGTGATGCAATCAATACACGCTAACACAATCCATCTGTGCACACACATCTTTCCTGCATGGCATGTCTCCTCATTGGGTGCTTTCCTGGCTCTCTCTCCCATGCAGATCCCTCTTCCTTCCCATTTCCTACACTCCATGCTGTGCGTCAGTGGAGTAATGTGCCTTTTTTTACAGTGCCACTGGCACGGGCGCACGGTAAGTCATTTGCCCACCGGAGTGAGCTGCGCCAGGCCAAAAGAATCGTTGTCAAGTTGGGGAGTGCCGTCGTAACCAGGGGTGACGAGTGCGGCCTCGCTTTGGGCCGACTCGCTTCAATAGTAGAACAGGTAAAGGCTGTACAAATAAATATGTGATGTAACACATTTTACTAACAAGGTGTGATGCTATATTTCATTGTAGACACAATCTGACTCTGAATCTTGATTGTTTAAGGTGGCCGTGCTTCAGAATCAGGGTAGAGAGATGATGATCGTGACCAGTGGCGCTGTAGCATTTGGAAAACAAAGGCTGAGGCATGAAATTCTTCTCTCACAGAGCGTCAGACAAGCCCTGCATTCAGGCCAGAATCAGCTCAAAGATATGGTGAGGATATACACGTTTGTTAACAATTTTGTTGGTGAAAAATGAAAATTCAGTTTTAATTACTCTAATATGACATTACATACCCTCATGTGATTCCAAATGAGAAGACTTTTGTTTGTCTTCTAAAACCAAATTAAGATATTTTTAATTGAAAAATCTAATTGTAAGTCCATTCACCCAAAACTTTGTCTCTTTAAAACAAAGGCTTTTATTCACATATAAACATTGATCATAGCACATAAATAGAACAAACCTCATTGGTTCTCGTACATCAAGCGAGCATGTTTGAGCTGGGTCAACTATCCTTTTAACTTTAAGAAGTTAACTTTAAGACTTTTCCTATGTCAGGCACTGCCAGTTCTAGAGGCGAGAGCATGTGCCGCTGCTGGACAAAGTGGGCTTATGGCTCTGTATGAAGCAATGTTCACTCAGTACAGCACCTGTACGGCCCAGGTACATACACACACTCGCATATGCATGATGAAGCTACGAAATACACTCTTGTTCACATTTTAATAAAATAATTGTGTTGCTTCAGATCCTGGTAACAAATCTGGACTTTCATGACGACCAGAAAAGACGGAACTTGAACAGCACCCTACACGAGCTGCTACGCATGAACATCGTTCCCATTATCAACACCAACGATGCTGTGGTGCCTCCCCCAGAACCCAACAGTGACCTACAGGGGGTAAATGTGGGTACAGAGCGAAAGGAATAGGGAGAGAGAGTCTGCCCAGCAGCCTTGCCACCCATCCTCTTCCTTTTGGAACTGCATGCTGGGCGGGGGCTTTACAGATGCATGCTAGGATTCAGAGCTATGCAGAGGCTTGATCTTTGTCTTCTGCACTGTTGCAGCCTGAGGGTTTTTCCATTCCTGTAAAAACGGGGAAAGGAACTCACATAACTTTATTCACAGTACTGTCGCTTACTCTCTGGGCTCATCTACACTTGCTCTATCATGCACTGGCTGTGGCTTCAAATGTGGTTAAATGTGGAATTCTGCCTTTTCATAGTCTAGACAGAGTCATTGTTCATCACACCCATTTTAATGTTATAAGCTCCGTTTCCACGGAAGTTACCCGGAACACTTTGTCCCAGGAGCTTTTTTCCCAGGAACTTTTTTCCCCCCAGACCTGTTTCTGTTTGTGTTTCCATCATCATCTTAAGCACCGTGAAGATAAGTCTGTTGACGTAGGACTGCGCAAAACTTTTCAATTCCCACTGGATTTCATCCTCCGCAAATACACTTAATAAAGCCTGAACCTCGTCGTCGGTCCATTGGTTGTATTTTTTAAACTCCATTGTGGATTTGAATAGCAAACAACTCTTACTGCACACACGCAAACAGACTTTTAGGTTGAAATAAAATGCTGCGTGAGCTCAACCAATCAGCATGTTCAGTGCCCAAGTCCCACCCCCTGAAAGTTCCTGAACTTTGAAAAAGTACTATCTCGTGAGCAGGGCCGTTTTGAGGGGGACATTTTTACCCAGAACTTTATTTGGACCCTTGTTCCTGCGGTCAAAACACACAGAGTACCACCCCAAAGTCCCTAGTTCCTGGGGAAAGTTTCTGCGGTGGAAACAGGGCTATAGCTTAGTGATAAATGTTCATCGGAACTTGAAATATAGAAATGATGATCTTTATGGGTTTTTAAGCACACTGGCTATTTTCTGGAATGTTCTTTTCACACTCTGTATTTCTCTTTTTCATTCTGCAGGTTATCAGCATCAAAGATAACGACAGTCTTGCAGCGCGGCTTGCCGTGGAGATGAGGGCTGATCTTCTTATCGCTCTCTCTGATGTAGAGGGTGAGATTTCATATTGAATGTTTAGCTCAGTACCATACTTGTTATTGGTCGATATGAGATTAATCCCGTATTCTTCACTTAGCTGTATCTATTTGATACATGCTTGTTTATTTAAAAAAATGCTGAATGAATGTATCATGGAAATTTCACAAACTAATAACAATTATTACTTTAGTATTTCCTATAAAATAAAACGATTAAGATAATATTTTGATCAATGAAATGAAGCCACACGTGAACACTTTAATGACTTAGACAGTCACTCTTTTTTTATGGAGTTGCAAATGATGCAGTCTGAAGCTTTCCAGACTGCATCAGTAAATAATAGCAGGCTTTTAATTTTTGCGTGAAATAATTTTTATACTTTTTTTGCCACTTCTCTAGGCCTTTATGACAGCCCTCCAGGGTCAGATGATGCCAAGCTCCTGGACACGTTTTACCCTGGGGACCAGCATTCCATAACCTATGGCACAAAGTCCAGGGTCGGCATTGGAGGAATGGAAGCTAAGGTATTATTACAGAAAGGGTGTCTGTAGACACACAATATAGCTTTTGTTAGGATGAATTCCTGAAATTGACAGTCTGTGTGTTCAACAAACTTTAGGTGAAAGCTGCCCTCTGGGCTCTCCAAGGTGGGACTTCTGTTGTCATTGCTAATGGAACACACCCCAAAGTCACAGGCCATGTGATCACTGACATTGTTGAGGGCAAGAAAGTGGGAACCTTCTTCTCAGAGGTCAAGCCAGCTGGTAAATTATCACACGTTCGCCTGAATCAGTTTTCGTGTGGCGTGATTCATTTCCTCTTATCTGTTAAAAGTGCTCAAATGCCACTTTTCTTAATCCACAGGCCCCACAGTTGAGCAGCAGACAGAAATGGCTCGCTCTGCTGGCAGGACACTTGCTTCCCTTGAACCAGAGCAGGTTAGCTAAACTTTTAAACGACTGTCTGGAATCATCTGTGCCTATTGTTCCAGAAACTATCATTGCATTAAACTGAAATATCCTGCGTTATGTTCATCTTAACATCTGTTGACAGCACCTGTGTTGCATCATTCTGTTTGTCCACAGAGAAGTGACATCATCTGTGCATTGGCTGATCTTCTCACTGAGAGGAAAGATGAGATCTTATCTGCCAACAAAAAGGACATGGAGCATGCTGCCAGCATAGGTAACAGGAAGTGATTGCTTCTCTCTAGAGTCTAGACCATGTGCAATGTTATGTCCCCCATTGGAGTTGCATGTAACAAAGGTTCAGTCAGTAATCTGTGATGTTACAGGTCGCCTTTCTCCAGCCTTGCTGAAGCGACTCAGTTTGTCATCATCAAAGCTGAACAGTTTGTCCATCGGCTTGCGCCAGATCGCAGTATCCTCTCAGGACAGCGTTGGCAGGGTTCTGCGAAGGACCCGTGTGGCAAACAACCTGGAGCTGGAGCAGATCACTGTCCCCATAGGAGTACTGCTGGTCATCTTTGAGTCACGGCCAGACTGCCTGCCTCAGGTCAGGTGCACAAAATGCATGCCTATACATAAATAATATTATGTTTTGATTGTTGTTTTAGTTTTTCTGTTTGTGAGCATGTTTATGTTTGGGCCAGTGGCTGGTGCTTAAAGATCTGGGCTGTAAACAGAAAAGTTGTGGGTTCAAACCCAACAGTAGACAATCCTTCAATCCGTCACTGGATTGACCAAAGCTGCTCCATTGGGATTGACAAACCAGTGTGTGTACTGTAAGTCACTTTTTGTAAACATCGGCCAAATTTCTCAATTTGGTTTATCTCAACAGGTTTCTGCTTTAGCCATTGCAAGTGGAAATGCTCTTTTGTTGAAAGGTGGCAAAGAGGCAGCCAACACAAATCGCATCCTGCATGAGCTCGCCCAGGAGGCCCTGTCCATACATGGAGTCAAAGACGCCATACAGTTGGTAAATGAAACATTTTCTACAGTAGATTTTCACCTTACACAAACACTAGGGGTGCACGATATTCACAAACTGTGATATTGCGATATCGATAATGAATGTTGCGATATCGATATTAATTTAGATATTTTTAAGCCTATGTAAAATAATAAAAGTTAAGGAAAACGATTCATAACAAAAATATTTTTCTTACAACACAATGTTTATTTTAACTGAGTTATATTGGACTGATACAACATGAATAAATAAATAATAATCATATCTACAGAACAGGTTTTACTGGTTGTACAGTAAAAAATAAATAAAGAGTACAGGAAAAAGAACAGGACATGCTGTACTGTTTTTACACTTTGTTTTTGTCCTTCAAAACTATAATAGTTAAAAGACATTGCTAAAAATGTGTACCGTGATGCTGTATTATTTAGCTTGTTCAAATTGTATTATGTTGTAGGCTAACTTGCAATAATTTTCTTCGCATGAGACCGTCATTCTTGCGCATATATGTCACTCAGCGCGGCATCGCACGTCAGGCCCGTAGAGAGAGCCTTATTCAGGCAATTCAAAATCTGATTTTGGCTGCCCCTTAAACCATAGATATTAGACTACCTAAGAAGTTCAAGTAAATAGGCTACACTAGAAATTGGCTACACAAAGGTCGTTGATTCAGAGAACGGGTTATTTTGCATGCACTCACCCCAAACGCTGTCTTCATTTCAAAAATGTTTTTTGTTTATTAAAGGTGCACTATGCAACTTTTCTGTCCGCTAGAGGACGCCTATTCAAAACAAAGGTGAAGTTTGATGACGCCAAGTTTGAGCGCAGAATCTTGGGACATGTGGTCTAAGAAATGGAAATCTTTGTAACAATATTAATGCCTTTACTGTCACTTTTGAAAATGTTAATGCATACTTGCTCCATATTAGTATTAATTAAAAAATGTATTGACCTTCTGATTGTAGTGTGTTTTTGTGTGTGTATAGGTATATGTATATTAGTCATTCAAGAATTTTATATTGTGGCAGGTGAGCACACGTGAAGAGGTGGAGGATCTGTGCCGTCTGGAGAAGATGATTGATCTGATCATTCCCCGTGGCTCCTCTCAGCTAGTCAGAGATATTCAGCGTGCAGCGAAGGGCATCCCTGTTCTTGGCCATAGTGAGGGCATCTGCCATGTTTATGTGGACCATGAGGCCAGTGTTGACAAAGCCATCAAGATCAGTAAGACTGCCAATGAAGATTTATGTGGGGAAATTTGTTTTATTTTTTGCAACGGTATAAATTATGAATAAACATTTTTTCTAATCTTTCTAGTCCGAGACTCCAAATGTGACTATCCTGCAGCATGTAATGCCATGGAAACCCTGTTGGTACATCGAGATCTTCTCAGAACCCCAGTGTTTGATCAGATCATCGACATGCTGAGGACAGAACATGTAAGACTGTCAATAGCTATGTTAAGTCATGCTATCTTGTGTTCAGATGCCTGATGTTTGTAAATGCAATCATGTGAGTTCTGTAGACTTTGGCTAAGGCATTTCAGAATAACTAAAACAACATTTGAGATGCTGTGCTATGAAACCGATCCACTGGTTAGTCCAGTTAGCCAATCACATCCTCTGTTGAGGCAAAGTCATGTCAGGGTTAATTTTTTGTGCATCAAGGTATTTATTTATATTAGTAGCCTGACATGGTCATTATGGAGGGATTTTTGGGTCAGATTATAAACTAAAAGTCTAAAACTAAAAGTCTTAAACCAAAACTAAAAATCTAAATTTGAAACTTAAAGACCAAGTCGAAAATTTATTTGGTATTTTAGGATTGGGCATTTGGTATTTAGGAAAGGGCATTTGGTATTTAGGATTGGGCATTTTCTATTTAGGGTTGGGCATTTGGTCATTTAGCCATTTAGGATTTAGGATTGGGAATTTGGTATTTAGGATTGGGCATTTAAGCATTTAGCCATTTAGGATTCAGGATTGGGGATTTGTGGATTTAGGATTGGGCATTTGAGGATTGAGGATTGGGGAGTGTATGCAAATTAGGAGGCGTGGCCCAAATACTGGAGGCTGGGTTTGAAATGGCTGAGAGGCACCTTATGGACAGCAGAGGAGCTTCCTGTGCTAAGGAGCAAACCAAACGGAGCGAGTAAGCGGCTGTAATCATATTTATATGATATAAATATATATATGATTACAGCCGCTCCGCTTGGTTTCAACGTGAGACGATAAGAGTCTCAGGTTAACGTGAGACTCTTATCGTGCGATAAAAAAAATAACGCCATTAATCTATTCTCAAAGTTGGGGAGCTGGGTCTATACAAGCGTTTCCCAACCGGGGTGCCGTCTGGCGTGAGCAGGGGCCGTGCAAAAGGTGCACTTGCACCGCGGTTCATCTCACATATGATGACGCATATTTAATATGGGTTGTAACTTGAAAATAATGCTTTATGTATGTTTCTGTCGATGGATAAACGTGCTGGCCTCTCAGTGATACACTACAACAGCCATAATATAAGAAAACGTGGAAAAACGGCCTCTCTTTATAAACTGTTCAATGCATGCGAGTGCTGCCTTATGTCCGAATATGAACAGTCATTTCGCGTCATCTCCAGCGTCGTGTAGAGCCAGAAGACGCGGGTGAGAACTCGCGCGCACTGAGAGAAGATCTGTCTCTGCACTCGTCCCAAAGCGTGTAAACGCTCTCACAGCGCAAATATTGAGTTATGTTTCAAGACAAGTCTTGCGCTTGAACGGACAAACTCACACAGAAAGTATGTCAACATGTCCATCTTGATGTATAGACGACGCATATCCCTGCATGTCTTAAAGGGGCAGTAGCCTTTACTGCTGTCTGTCAAATAAAAGATCACTCACTGCTCTTGATTGAATTGCTTGTGTAAGTTTAATAAGGATACATTTTTAATTTAAACAGTGAAATATGCAATTATTTTACATTTGATTACTTTATTCAATTTCTTTACCTAAAAACTAATGTTAGACCCACCTGAAAAACCTGAAAAGCATTGTTTATTTTATTACTCAATAGTATTTATTTGTGCTGCTGCTTGTATTTAAGTTATTTGTTCTTATTTTCTTTATTTTTATTGGACAGTAGTCCTTTTTCCCCTGAACATAGCAAATACCGAACTGTACCGAAACTGTGAACCTAAAACCATGATACAAACTGAACCGTGAGCAATCTGTACAGTTACACCCCTAGCATAACGTATGTGAGAGGGTAGCAAACACATTCTGAAAGCCGGCAGAATTCAGATGAGCCATTTTAATTAATCTAGATTAATTTCAAAATTAATCTAGATTCAAAAATTTTATCTATGCCCACCTCTAATATATATATTTATATAACTGCAACGGCTTTGCCATTGTTAATATGGCAGCCAACGTGGATGGCAGAGCACGCAGAGAACCACAATTTTTACTCTGAAGAGGACGCTCTGTCAGTGTGCTCCTTAGCACTGGGAGCTCCCTCTGCTGTCCATAAGGTGCCTCTGCGCACCAGCCATTTCAAACCCAGCCTCCAGTATTTGGGCCACGCCTCCTAATTTGCATGCACTCCCCAATCCTCAATCCTCAAATGCCCATATCCTCAAATGCTCAAATCCCCAATCGTCAATCCTAAATGGCTAAATGATTAAATGCCCAATCCTAAATACCAAATTCCCAATCCTAAATCCTAAATGGCTAAATGACCAAATGCCCAACCCTAAATAGAAAATGCCCAATCCTAAATACCAAATGCCCAATCCTAAATACCAAATAAATTTTCGACTTGGACATTAAGTTTCAAATTTAGATTTTTAGTTTTGGTTTAAGACTTTTAGTTTTAGACTTTTAGTTTATAATCTGACCCAAAAATCCCTCCATAGGTCATACTCAATTCTTGTCAGAATATGAGTCTGAAACTGCTCAATTGGGCTGTGATTTATGGGGCGTGTTTCAACCGAACCAGGAAAGACCTCAATTTGAAAGACCTTCAACCAATCATAGTAACTGAGTGACACGTAACGTTAGGTGTCAAATGTCAACAGAACTCAACTGCACTGTGCTGCCAAGTCCGTGTTTTTCCCGCGGGTTGTTCTCCTTGTCCGCAGGTTGAAGCGACCCCAATTATGTGATATAGACCCAGGAATGCGAATTTTAGCAGGCAACCTTGCCAAAATAACTTATTTTAAAATAACTTATATTTTACCCCCCAAACGCCATTTTTTCCCGGAGAATTTATATATATATATATATATATATATATATATATATATATATATATATATATATATATATATATATATATATATATATTAGTGGTGGGCCATTATCGGCGTTAACGTGCTGCGTTAACGTGAGACTCTTATCGGGCGATTTAAAAAAATATCGCCGTTAATCTATTCTCAAAATTGGGTTGGGAGCTGGGGTCTATACTACGCAAGCTATGATGACTTTCACAGTGATATTTTATTGCGGATGTATAGCTACCTAGCCGAATTGCACTGTAGGGAGCGAGAACGAGTCTTCAAACCTGCGTGTATGCTGTGAAATTACCACATCAAGCGTGAACGCTGTCTTCCGAACTCGGGTGCGCACCCGCGAACCGTACTCGAGTCCTGACGAGCGTGACTGACATACTGCAAGCAGAGAGCTGTAGATCTCATTTCTGCTCATCTTCAGCGTTCTTTAGAGTATTTGCAGTACATCCGCGGCAGATAGACGCAAGTGCCAAATACTGAAGCTTTGGTAACAAAACCAACGGTTCAAAAACAAAAATATGAAAAGTTAGGTGAACAAAGCTATTCATTTTGCCAACTTCTCGCTCGCCTTTGTTGCCAAGCAACGGGGTAAACAGCTGCTGCTCTGATGATGCAAACGCACCCGGTTCAGACCCAAATAATATAAAATGAACACGGTCCAGCAGGGGAGGGGGGAGCAATCGAACTTGGGTTCGGTCAGGCAATTGAACCAAGTGTGAAAGCACCAGTCGTTATTTGAGTAGCACACATATTCTGAATGCTTTCGGTAGAATTCAAATGAGCCATTTTAATCTAGATTAATCTTGATTAATTCCTAAATTATAGATATATATAATATCTTTCTGCTTATTACAAAATTATAGTCTACGTTTATAACTACATTTTCTTAAAATGATTGATGATTTGACCCCTGTAGGTGAAGATCCATGCTGGCCCCAAGTTTGCATCCTATCTGACCTTCAGTCCATCAGAGGTGAAATCTCTGCGTACGAATACGGGGATCTGGAGTGCTGTATTGAGGTGGTGGACAGTATGCAGGAAGCTGTTGATCACATTCATAAATATGGCAGTTCCCACACTGATGTTATTGTCACAGAAAATGGTAAGGCTGAAATTAGTATACCTGCTCTATAGTGGTGTATAATCATGTATGATAAATCTAGAAACTTTAGTGAGTTAATATTAAAGTTACAAATCTTGTTAATGTTAAAGTTAAAAGCAGTGCTTTAGTGCCATCTAGTGGAAAAATTGTTGCATCTTCCATACATGTATTGACATCTTATTTTAAAAATGTATTTAATGAATTATTTATCTTTATCTATCATATGCTCTGTGTAGAGGACACAGCAGAGCAGTTTCTTCAGCAATTGGATAGTGCCTGTGTCTTCTGGAATGCCAGTTCACGGTTTGCTGATGGATATCGTTTTGGTCTCGGTAGGCTCCCCCCCAAAACACTTAATTATTTAAATATTTCCTTTTTAATCCCATAATGACCCTGTGGTGCTTTGTAGGTGCAGAGGTTGGCATCAGCACGGCCCGTATTCATGCCCGTGGGCCTGTGGGGCTGGAAGGGCTTCTCACTACCAAGTGGGTCTTACGGGGTGATGGCCACACAGCTGCAGACTTCTCTGAGCAGGGCAGCATGACATATCTGCACGAGAATATTCCAGTGGCGCAGCTTCTTCCTGGACGCAGAACCACCAGCTAAAGTCTTTAAGTTAAACTCACCCACTTAAAACTAATTTAAAGACTCTCATCAGGTGGTGTATTTCGACTAAGTGCAAATACATGGAAAATCATACGTGGAAAGAGAACTGTTCAGCAAACCCGTACATTTAAGAGCCTTTACAGGTTAATTGTTCCATTGTTTATCCCATAAATTGGACTGTCTCAAGGGCAAAAGAGTCCTCATTTAAACTTTTAGCCAAGTGTATCCTGTTGAAAGGTCATGCCACACAGATGGGTAAGGGTTTTTGCTTAAAGCCTGGGTCCGTCTTCTTGTTTATGTTGTAATTTTTGTTATGAATTGTGCCTTGTATGTTCTTTGAGTAGCAAAACGTATCTTGGCAAAAATAATGACAATTCCACCCCAGTACTGAGTCAATGAAAAGAGACTCCCAAACGGCCAATGTTATATTTATGTAATATTTAATATGTGAAATCCAGTAGCAATTTCAAAATTAAATTTCATGAAGAGCATAAAAAAAATTGTTCTTATTTACAACATATTGTGTACACAACTTGAAATTTAGTAGGGAAATAATCTTTTTCACGTGGCATAGTGCTGGTCATATACAACTAAAGAAAACTGCTATTTTCACACAACTTTGTCTGTGTCAGTTGCTTTTATTGAAAAGAAAACAAAGAAAAAACATTTCCTATTCAATTGTTCTTTCATATAGTTTCAATAGTTCCTTTTTTTATGCACATTGCTTTTTAAATATGAATAATGTGCAGAACTGTAGACATTTCCCTGTTACTGTTGAAAAATTTACCTGGGACAGACATACTTTGTCCTGAACTGCTACAGAAGGCAGTGTTATGTGTATTTAAAAGTGCTGTAACGCTCCACAAAATAGTGATGCTTATGGTGAAAAGAGTATTCTGAAGATGTTCACAATTTTTGTATGTAGAATAAATTTCTTTTTGGTACTTTCAAAATGTTGTACCTTCTGGATTCATTCGATACTTCTGATATGTACCTGAAAGATGTTTGGGAAAGGATGTAGGGAGGAAGCCGAGAAGTATCGGGGCCATTTTGAACTTGATTAATGATCTTTCTTAAGTGCAGTTCAGTGTGGGAAACATCAAGAGGCTCTTCTGTAGGGAGAGAGAGACTTGCCAAGCACTAAGTGGGACATGGAAGAGTGAAAACAATACTACAGAGGATTAATTATGTTGCTATTAGGAAAGAAGAGACTTCGAGAAGACTGAGGCTTGCCATGAAAGTGCCAGTGCCTTTTGACTTACGAATTCTTTTTATTCTCCAAAATATGCGGTTTATGCTCAATGAGCCTTCATCGGGAACTAAAAAGATCCAGAGATGAAGAGAAACAGAGTCTCATTTATGTGTTATTGTGTTCCAACTTTACTGTGTAAGATCTGTGATCAATGACTGTTTCAGATGAAAGAGGTTAAAAAATGCTCAAATGAGGAGTGTTACTGCCAAAACAGGAGACAAAAATACAGGTGCAGCTGTAAGAAAGCATAATTATAACTAACATGCAATACAAAGGTTGTCATGCTGAATTTCAAATGATAGGATCACTTTTTGTAAAGTAGCGTGAGCTACTAGTTGACCCTAAAATTTTGTCAGTGCAGTTTTATGTTGAAATTATGACTGCTAAATAATTCTTGTTTTGGTATTATATCAACCTGCACACGATATATCATGTCTAGGTCTGACTTGAGAGTTTAGGGCATTTGGAAGTGAAATTTAAAAGAAGCCGTCTTATGGCAAGCCATCGGACCTTCAGTCAGTACAGCTTTAATTGAACATTACTTGAGGCGAAAACTCATATTTCTTGTGTTTCCTTGATCTTTAGAGACTCAAACGTGCTCCCTGCAGAGCCTAATTTTTTCAAATGTATAATTAATCGTCAAAGTTATTTATTCATTTGTATCTTTGCCAATTAAGGGCTTCTAATTAAAAAATTCAATAATTGATATTTATCTCTGAAAGGGCTCTGTATCCATACCTTATGAAAAATGCATGAGCTGAGATATGGACTTGGTTTTGTGTTCTGAGAGAGCTGCATGCTTGGGGCTAAGACCAGGCCACTTTGACTTTTCCTTTTTGAGTCTGCGTTGCCCTATGATGTGCTGCTAATATGGGGCCTCTTTCAAGGGCCTAAAGCGTCTCCTAGACATCATGTGATCTTATAAAAGTCTTCTGCTCTCCCATCCTCAGATACCCTCTTTTTTTGTTCCTTAATAACTCAGTTCAAAGAACTAGCCCTGTTTCCATAATAATTTTATTTTGTCTCTTGGGCACAAGATGACGTCATGCCCGATCATGGGGGCTATGGAATGGCCAATATAGGGCCAAATCGTGTGAAACTAACATGTTAACGTGTAATTTACACATTAATACATAATTATGTGTTATCACATAATTGCGTGTAAAAGCGTAGATTATGTGTTAACGTAGGCTATACCTAATTAGGCGTTAACGTAATTAGACGGTAACATAGTTTCATATGTTTTGGCCATATTGGCCTTTCATAAATGGACTACATAACTACAGGGTACCAAAATGTTTATTCTGGGGTGTTGTCGTTTCTTTTTTTTTCGCTAGTCCAACCATAGTTCGCTAAATTGCAACTACAAACGAGACCAACATGCATCTTTAATGGCAGCCAATCAGCTTTCGTCTTATTGGCACGAGTCTCTATCAGATTGTACCACAGACGCATACATTGATTTTATTCTTCAGATAACAGTACCTCCAGTTCCGCGATCGTGAAAGCGAAGGTGAATCTTCCTCACCTGCCATCTCGCATGTAATGACCAAATAAATTATTATATACCTGATAGCACTAAAAAAGAGTTAATAAAAGTTAACCCCGAACTCATTTCGCTACTGACACACGGACCGATGTGCGCTCGTGTGAGTAAGCTTATTGCCCTTGAACGATCAAATACACCCACATTATGCTTATGTCCGTATTGGCAGTTATGCTGTGTGTGTAAAAAAAGTTTGGGACGTGCGTCAGTACTAGATCTACGCATGTAGGTCTTAAAGTCAAAGCAACCTAATATAGCCTATACCCACTTCTGTCTGTGTGTAAGTTCTTATTTTTATTACTGACCAATTACTTTAATTTAATTACTTGTGAACTTTTTATATTAAGCAGTTGCTTATTGCCACTGCTTTATTTTTTTGGGGTCATATTTCCCACCCTAAGCGATCAGCCTTTTTTGTAATACCAAACAAGATTCACACATTTTGTTTGTTTTATTGCCGTGTGACTATTGTGCATCTAAAAATATTAATGGTAAATATGACATCCTAATTATAAAAAAAATCAAATAAAAAAAACATGGACATTTTATATTTCTGGAAATGATGAGTCATTTTGATCTCACATAAATCACAAATATATAAGAATCCTGGTGGGATTGATCTATGAGGAAGTGCAAGTTTACTAATTCTTTGTTCAATTTGAATAAATTAATGATACATTATACATGTACGTTTTTTTTATTGCATGATCGCCTATAGGTCTTAAATTTAATTCATAATAGTCTTAAATTTGACTTGGTGAAACCTGCAGAAACCTAGGTCAACGTTTTTACATGTTTTCACTCACTGCATTGCATTTCAGACAAATGTCATTTGTTTGATTTTAATCAATTTTTCCTTTATTTCCAGTTGTTGTTGGTAAGGGAAGGGTGCTGATAAAATACACAGTTTGCTCGGTCAACAGTGCTAAAGGAGACAGATAGCCCTACTTAAGCGAGGCTAAAAGGCACTTGTGCCGGATTACAGCAAGCATCACAGTTACATTCAGCACGACCACCTCGAGGTGATTAAAGGTTAGACATAGTCGCTGCATGGACAGGCAGTGCTGTTGACACATTGGGAGAGGTGGTTGTGTGATGTGGATCTTCAGTTGAGGTCAGTCACACGTCGCAGGGAGCCCATGGTAGGACTTGGACTGCCCCACTCGACGTGCCTCCTATATTCACCAGGACGCAGGAAGAATTGGCGACCAGTGTAGTTGGGGTGCTCGTGGAGGATCCAGTAGCCCTCCATGACATTGGCTGAGGAGATGTCGCCGTTGTGGAATCGTTGACGCAGATCAGGGCAATCTTCATTTAGCTCCATTGCCTGACCGCCGAAATCGGAGCGCTCAAAGATCTTCATCCTGTAGTTTCCAGTGTACTGATGAAGAGACAACCAGTGTTAAATTATTATATGTTATACTATTCTGTTTGTGCATTTGTCACTTAATTCCCTCCAAAAATGTAAAGCATTGCTATGATTGATCAGCCCGGCATGCCAACATTGGATCAGTCAATAGCTTGAGTTTGGGGCAGGATCTATTCTGTTTGGCAGACCAATGGCAGATGAGGTGAGTGTTAGGGAAACCTGTTTGTTATAAACAGTATGTTTTACTATTGACATCATATAAACAGAGTAAACATCTAGAATCTTTAAATATGAAAATAGAAAGTACAAAATACTCAAATAACAACTATTATTTTTGGTGTTTCTCACAATATAGCCTAAACTCTAACATTTTCATGCAAAGAGGGAAAATAGTTTTCTATTAATGCTGATTATTCAGCAAAGACTCACGGGAGGAACCTTTCGGCAGGAACGAATGCAGTCATTGAATCCAGCCCAGTGCTGAAAGTCAGGGTATTCACCCTTTAACAGCATGTACTGATATCCACCATAGTTGGGCTTCTCGTAGGCCACCCAGCATCCACTATCTACTCGGATGGAGTTGCAGCGAGAAAAGTGGGAATGCATGTCAGCGCAGTCTCCAGTGCACTCATAGTGACGGCCCTGGAAGCTTTTGTCTTCAAAGAAAGTAATCTGTTGGATGTTATAATGAAAGAATGTAATACATGATTACAGTTTTTTGAAAGTAAATTTTTTATGGTCTGTCGGTTTACATTTTTGTCTTCTTTATGGCAAAAAGGCAATGTACAGATTTCATCTTAAACATTAACTGAACACAACAGGACTATCTTAAAATAATAGCAGTCTGTTTTTCAATTTTTATCTTTCCTTCTCACTTCATTTTAGGAATCATGAGATGCTTGGTACAAATGTGATGGGCACAGTAAAGATCCCTTATTTTTTCATTATGTTATCAAAGCTAAATTTACATTGCAATTCATTATTTTGTCCATAAAATACCTCATCATGTTTATAAAACAAAATGTTTTTAAATCCAGTGCTTCAGATATTTTATCATAAACTTGTTTTTCAGAAATATTTCCACCTTGATTACAAAAAAAAAGTGTATAATTTACAGACACAATTTGGTCACTTACCTTGCCCATTGTGACTGTTTTCCGAGTGGACCAAACCATTTCTGAGGTCAGGACCTCTTTATAGACCTAGCATGGATCAGGGCTTTGTGTGTGACTCTCAAAACTCTGTCTGGTCAGCACAATGTGTTCTATAGAGTGGATGCGACTGTAGATTTTCCAGCATGCACCCCCTTTGTGTCTTTGCAAGCTTTGTGCTTTCTCACCACTGCACTTTTCAGTGCTTGACAAAAAAGTTGCAAACTCTGCTTTTAGTTGCTGCAGGGCTTTTATATGTAAATGACATGAACTAGCAGGACACATGAATGAGGGTAAAATGATCATGTGAAACTGGGATATTAAACTGATTTAAACAATTTATTTGAAATTGTCCTCTCAGGTGGGCACAAAGTTCTTAAACAAGTCCGCTTGTTTTATGATTGGTTGGAATGAGATTAAAATGAATTTTTCAACCACGTCAGATTTATAAAGTTGAGTTTGGTTTGAAATTGCAATCTTTATTTTGATGTGTCTTGGGCAGCAGATCAGTGGATCCATATTCGAAAGAGAAAAGGCAAGCTGAACAATCTTTCTGTTTCCTTCGCTACAGAGTAATTCAAAGCGTACTAAAAAAAAGACAGCATACGAAAACTTTTTTATTTAGTTTTAATGGTAATAAAAAAGACAGCTTTTACATTAAACTGCTCCTCATTCTCCTAAAGGAGCCAATCATGGGATTCATGCAACCCCAGTCCATGCAGGCTCTGTACTCTCCGGGTCGCAGGAAATACTGACGGCCTCTGTAGTTGGGGTGCTCGTAAAAGGTCCAGAAGCCCTCCATACAGTTACAGGAGTAGATGCCGTGGTGGCCAAAACGGTCATAGACATTGGGGCAGTCGTCTGTGAACTCCATCATGTTTCCGTACATTTCAGGCCTGTTGTAGATTCTCATGCGGTAGGCTCCTCTGTACTGTTGTGTGGGGAGAAAAACCAGCGGTTAGGCTTTAGAGGAATCAATAATCAGGGCAATGCAGACACGTTTGAAAGACCAGTTGTCAGAACGTTAGGGAGGCAAAACTCTGAATTCTTCATGTCGCTGTTGAGACTGAGCCTTTGAACATGACTTCCTGCTGTACTGCTGTTTCAAAGATTTTCAAGTAGACGTTTAGTCATTTTTGTCGAACAAACTCTAGTGACAGTGTCATGATTCTTCCACTGCCAAAAACAGAGATGAATGGAATTATGATGAGCTGTGCAGTCATTGGAGTGTGTCTTGCTCCATTTCAAATAACTAAATCTCCTGGTGGACCTGTGAACCTGTTTTTTTCCCTGCATATATGAATTACATCAAAGGGCTCGTTGATTGACGTTGGTTTTTTTTAAAGGTGTCTAACTCTTTGAAACAAAACCCATCAGTTTGATTGACTTACTGGGGGGAACATCTGACAAGATCTGATACAATTGTTGAAGCCCATCCAGTGGTGAAAGTCAGGATACTCCCCACGGCCCAGGACGTACTGATACCCCATATAGTTGGGCTTCTCATAGGCCACCCAATGACCCCCCATGACCCGGATGGAGTTACAGCAGTTGAAGTGCCTGTATGTGTCATAGCAGTCAGAGGAGCACTCATAGGAACGCCCCTGGAAGTTGCTGCCTTCGTAAAAGATGATCTGACGACAGAAAGACAATGATTTCAAAAGGCACAGCAGGTAGAAAGGATGTTAGCAAGGATCAGAGAAAAATAAATAAATTCATTTTGTCCAGTCGTAGATATTTTATGGTCCTATATATTATTTTATTTAATGTATTTTTTCTTTCTTTTTTGGCTGTGAGTGAAAATAACATGCTGTGTTATGGTTTATAGTCAAATCATGAGAAACAATGAGCTAGGGATTCCATTAATATGAAACATATAAATTAATGTATGGGATAGAGTTCCTATTCTAGACCATAATAACGCTATTGTGGAGTCTTATTCTGCTATCTACTATCTAGTTTGACAAGCTCATCTAAAACTGTATGATCATCAGGTCATATCTAAAGTCCAGCACACATGCCCCTGCTGTGGCATATAACTGATTTTAAACAGCCAGAGTCACTCTAACTAAAAGGTACGACTATAAGCGCCTACCTTTCCCATGGTTGCAGAGCAGGATGTCCACGCCGTACTCCCATAGAGATCCTGGTGGACCTTTTATACTCTTCTAGAGATGTATTCATGCTGCTGCCAGAGGCACGTCACAGAGACTAGAGTTTACCTTTGAAAACGTCACAGACCTTTCCCATTATTCATTTATCTAAAAACAACTAAAGCCACACTCCCATTATTCCCCAATGCTAGAGTTTACCTATACAAATTCCCCTCACCTCATGAGCCTTACCAGCACACCAAGCCTTGTTCACCCATGACCTGGTGATGTGTTCTTTTCACAACGGGCCACAAAAGAATCAGGAGGTACTATAACAGGCCTTTCTGTATATGGCACAATGTGTAGTAAAAAGGGCATGTACACAATTTTAACTGAGTACACAAATTTAATTTGATTTAAATCAAAGTTCTCTTTAGGTTACCCCTTAAACGGGGAGTTTTCAAAGGGCGGTCCACAACGACCGCTAGGAGCTTCGAGAAGATTTTATGACTGTAAAAATGAACGTTCACCTAAAGCCCTATTTGGAATTAGTATTACAAGAGTAGGTGGAGTTTTACCACAGGACATCTGTAATTTTTATTGGCCAATTTGCAGGAGAAGAAATCTCAAGTGGGAGGGGTAACTCCGTCATCATGTGTGTATTACGCTAACCTATATATATGGGGTGACTTCACTTCGGGAAGGGGACGCCATTTATAGGAGCGTTCCAAACAAAAGAACACAACTGAATCCCATCATGAAGGGTCCTTCCACAGGTCCGTTAGCGAAGGGAGCAAGCAATGATCTCTTCAAGGAAGTAATTTAATAATTTATGATTATGTTCAGTTCTTTGGATGGAGTATAGGGCATAGGGATGCTCATTTCAGATTGTAATTTGTTCTGCAATAGGCACTTACCTATAGCTAAAAGATATTTTGTGCCTCTAACAAGTGCTTCTGACCTTCTTTTTGTTCTGAATGGTATGCAGAAAATACTTGAAGTTTGCCAAAAACTTGAGGTTTCCCACCGCATAGAACTTGAAAACCGCAGAAAACTAATTTTAAATAGGAAATGACGGAATATTTACAACCTATTTACAGCTGGTCTATTCGCACAGGATTAACATTAACTTTTCCGGACCTATTTACAGACAGTAAAAGTTGCTGAAATCTTTACTGAGATGGCACATTCAGACGGGACTAAAATCACTGAGAAACTCTGTTAATAATTACTTTACCCCACCTCTCCATGTAAAACTAATCCTGTCAGAATAGGATATTAGGATAGGATAGGATTTAGGATATTAATTAAATATTTTTAATATTGAAACAATTTGTACTATAATATGAAAGCCATTTTATTTAATTTGGCAAAGTATTTAAAGCGATAGTTCACCCAAAAATGAAAATTATTCCATAATTTACTCACCCTCAAGCCATCCTAGGTGTATATGACATTCTTCTTTTAGACGAATACAATTGGAGTTATATAAAAAAAATGTCCTCGCTCTTCCAAGCTTTATAATGGCATTGAATGCCAGCCCAAAATCTAAAGCCCAAAAAAGTGAATCCATCCATTATAAAAGTAATCCATACGGCTCCAGGAGGTTAATAAAGGCCTTCTGAAGGGAAGTTTGCATAAGAACAATATCCATATTTTACACATTATAAAGTAAAATATCTAGTTCCCGCCAGACCGCCTTTCGTATTTAACTTACGCAAAAAGTGTAACGCCTCTCTCAGTTCAAAACGCTTACTGATGTCATACGTCGCGCCAGTTACGTTTTTTTGTAATATTAATACAGAGGGCGGTCTTTAGGCTTCAAATTTTGGGCTGCCATTTACTGCCATTATAATGCTTGGATTAGTCAGGAATTTTTTATATAGCGCCGATTGTATTCATCTGAAAGAATTTAAAGAAGAATGTCATATGATGGCTTGAGGGTGAGTAAATCATGGGGTAATTTTCATTTTTGGGTGAACTATCCCTTTAAGTTATAACATTTGACATATTTGATTGTTCTTGACATCAATAAATTTGAAAACTTTTGAAGAGTCAAATTTCCCCTTCACATTTCCTTCCTTTTGTACATAAGCACGGCACACCTATTTTGAAATGTGTCGAGACTCCAGATAAAGCAAACGTTCATCACAGGTTTTTGAAATCCCTATATGGTAGAAGTTGTTCTCTATAGCTTTGTTTTTTGGTGTCATCATCAAATATGCAATTAGAGAGAAACACAGCTGTCACATTCTGTTTAGACTGAGGCAAACCAGCTTGACAGACATTTTGTCATCCATTTGGTCTGGAGATTTTTATTGAATTATTTATTTTCAAATACTGGCATCACAGAGAGTGATTTCATCACAGCACACATTATAGTACATCTGGTGTCTATTTTTCCTGCCGTGTGTATTTACAGGCGTACTCATCTAAGTGATTCTGACACTATTGATTGTTCCGGAATGTGTTGACATAACCTCCGACAATATGTTGCCTTCTTTTGCTTCCATAGCCTGAAGAGCCACTCTGATGCAAGGCCTTCATAAGGTTGTGTTGAGGTAGGTCATACATTTCATGTGTATGTGTTTGTATTATTGTGTGATGGTTGTTTCAACTCTAGGACAGTAGACTCTGGCATGTAAGCAAACCCCTCAGCTGACAGGCAAAAGGCCAAAGAGAGTTGGCCTTGTGTTTCTATTCTTTTCAAAGCTCCCCTCATCTCTCCTTTCATCAAGATGAGGAGCAACGCTCTGTTTTGTGTATTGTTTTTTTTGCTGGTTTTACTCCAGAGAAAGACAGCTTTTGTAAAACAATAGCCACACTGTTCTTTGATAGCCACTCTGGCATTGTTTTAAAACACAGCTCAGGGAGTGAGAGAAGTTAGCGCTTTGTTTCTTTATCTGTCAATGGCTTGAGCTGACAGTCACAAACATTATTAATGTGTAAGATCTCTTTAAAAATTCTATAAAGACTGATTAAAGTTTGAGACCACACTAATCTATTTTAAACCTGGAAAACTTTTGAAAAAATTAAAAGAAACATTATGACAAAGTGGAGGATTAAAATAAAGTAATTATTAAATGAATAAGATTCTGTGCTATTTCAAGATCACTCGACTAATATGTGACATTGACCATCTTACCTCATTAATTAATTTATTTATTTTACACAAACTTGTAGAGGTAAATTCATTAAAGCAAAAAGTTGACAAAATACTAATACTAATGTTACCAAATTATTTTTGAATGTAACTTTTTCAATACCCTGGACCCTGTTGTGTAAATGATTCATTAGTGTTATATCTTTTTTTGAGGAATGGTCTTTTAATCTAACTTTTTTCCATGTCTCCTCCTCTTTTTACCTTTTTTCTTGGCTTAGTTAGCGATTACTGTACTGCATGTACTCTGCACTACAGGAATGCTTCTCTCACATCACAGGCTTGCAAATAGTAATCTTGAAAGCCCTACTAGACATTTCCTCCCCACACGGGGCCGAATACTTCAAATAAGCCCAAGCTTTCTCTCTTGGTTCCCCCTGGAGAACAAAAAGCCAACACTTAAGATCTTTTGCTGCCTCTCCGGTTGAGAGAGATAGGGAGAGAGAAAGAGAGAGAGCGAAATGGAGTGAATTGCTTTGGACACAGGCAGAGATCAACAGTACAATGTTTTCACATAAGATTCTTGATAAAATGATAAAATGTGCAAAATACACACATTGCATTTAATTCAGGGTGTGAAATGGTTGTATTTAAAAAAATAATTGTATGCATTTTATTCTTGTTAATAATTTTATCATGAAAATTTGGTGAACGTTGAGCTCAAGCTGCTTAAACTTCACAAGTTTGTAAAACCTGATGATCATGCATGAAAATGTCATCTGACCATCAGTACAAAGTTTGCATGATCATTGTGATTTGTGAATTTACGTATTTCATTAGTGACCTAAAAATAGTGCAGAATCTTAAATATCTTTTAATATTTTTTAATAATTTTATATATATATATATATATATAATTTATTATATATATATTTAAATTTTAACCCCAGTTTCACAGACAAGGCTTAAAGGAATAGTTCACCCAAGCAGATTTTGGCACCATCGAATACCATAGCGTCCCGTCCCAATTGTCCAAGTTCTCCCAATTAAAAAGATGAGAGAGGCCTGTAATTGTCTTAATAGGTAGACTTTAACTATGAGAGACAGAATGAGAAAAAAAATCCAGAAAATCACATTGTCTGATTTTTTAAGAATTTATTTGAAAATTATGGAAAATAAGCATTTGGTCAATAACAAAAGTTCATCTCAGTACTTTGTTATATACCTTTTGTTGGCAATGACAGAGGTCAAACATTATCTGTAAGTCTCCACAAGGCTTTTACACACTGTTGCTGGTAGTTTGGCCCATTCATCCATGCAGATCTCCTCTGAGCAGTGATGTTTTAGGGCTGTCGCTGGGCAACACGGATGTTCAACTCCCTCCAATTTTTTCTATGGGGTTGAGATCAGGAGATCTGGCTAGGTCACTCCAGGACCTTAAAATGCTTCTTTCTATGCCACTCCTTCATTGCCTTGGCGGAGTGTTTGGGATCATTGTCATGCTGAAAGACCCAGACACGTTTCATCTTCAATGCCCTTGCTGATGGAAGGAGGTTTTTACTCAAAATCTAATGATACATATAGCCCCATTCATTCTTTCCTTTAAACGGATCAGTCATCCTGGTCCCTTTACAGAAAAACAGCCCCAAAGCATGCTGTTTCCACCCCCATGCTTCACAGTAGGTATGGTGATCTTTGGATACAACTCAGCATTCTTTCTCCTCTGAACACGACAAGTTGAGTTTTTACCAATAAGTTATATTTTGGTTTCATCTGACCATATGGCATTCTCCCAATTGTTTTCTGGAATATCCAAATGCGCTCTAGCAAACTTCAGATGGGCCCAGACATGTTCTGGTTTAAGTAGGGGGACATGTCTGGCACTGCAGGATTTGAGTCCCTGTCGGCGTAGTGTGTTACTGATGGTAGCCTTTGTTACTTTGGCCCTAGCTCTCTGCAGGTCATTCACTAGGTCCCCCAGATTGGTTTTTGATCATTTTGACCCCACAGGGTGAGATCTTGCATGGAGCCCCAGATCGAGGGAGATAATAAGTGGTCTTGTATGTCTTCCATATTCTAATAATTGCTCCCACAGTTGATTTCTTCACACCAAGCTGATTACTTATTGCAGATTCAGTCTTCCCAGCCTGGTGCAGGTGTACAATTTTGTTTCTGGTGTCATTTGACAGCTCTTTGGTCTTGGCCATAGTGGAGTTTGGAGTCTGACTGTTTGAGTTCAAACAGGTGCCATTAATACAGGTAACGAGTGGAGGAGTGGAGCCTCTTAAAGAAGACGTTACAGGTCTGTGAGAGTAATTGGCAAATCAAATCTTTAAAAATGTGATTTCCTGGATTTTTCCCCCATAGATCTGTCTCTCATAGTTTAAGTCTACCTATGGTGACAATTACACGCCTCTCTCATCTTTTTTAGGGCATAATGCATTAAGGCATTAAGGCATAATGCTGCTTTACCTAAATCCTGTCTAAGGCTTAGAGCCCTATAGCCTTTTTGTTCTTACCAGGTTTCAGTGTGGTCTCAGACTTTTGGACCTAACCAAGGAACCATAAACCAGACTAGTCTTATAGTTCATCTGAAAACTTAAAGCAAAAAACTGAGGAACTCAGGGACAAATGGATATGGTCTAATTTGGTGACATTACAGGAAAGGCCAAGAAGACTCTTAATGTAAATTTCTTGATAGACAAAATGGCAAAATGGCTTTTTGATTATGGCATTAAATTGGAATTGTAGAATAAGACAGTACACAGCACCCAAATAAACATAATTAATTTTTATTATTTCAGGGGTTGAAGACAATATGCAGTGGACTTTTGCAGTCCCAGATATGAGTATTTAAAGAAGCCATCAGTGCGGCTTCTTATAAAGAAAATGTGTAATTTCAAGTACTTTATGGTTCTAGGACAAAAGCTCTGCCCTAGTGAATGGCAGCTGCCGCTTCTCTTCATTAGCCTTGTGGGTTTCTACGAACGGGCCTTAATCTGCTGTCGGAGACGGTGTGATGTGGCTGGGCGAGCCAAAACCTCCCATGTGAGGGGGAGGAAGACGAGGGCCCCTTTGCTGAGAGATCATCCTCCTGTTGTTGTGCGGAGCTGCAGACGGGTCCTGTCTGTCCCTGCCAATGCACAAGCCTCGCTATCGGCTTCGCCAGACGCTGCCTACGCTTGCTGGCCACTCTGAGAGCGTGCCAGGGACGGCTTTGTTGAGATGTGTCTGATGTGCTCCATCTTTTCTTTTGGAGGATAATTAAAAGAGGAAATAGTGGTGGAATATACACTGAATAATGGAGGGATTGGGGACGCTTCTGAAGCCATTCAAATGTGGTTATTATTTAGTTTATACTTTGTTTACATGCAGTTTTGTCTCTCTCTCCTTTGCTACACTTTTCTCTTTTAATAATGACTTTAGCCCCAGTTTACACCCATGTTATTTTTTAAAACACATACCATTCATGGATCATGGATTTTGAATTGTTTTAGAAATATCTTATGCTTACCCATGCTGTATTTATTTGATCGAAAATACAATAAAACTGTGAGATTTTATTAGGGTACAACGGGGCTAAAGGCACACCTCAACACAACAGGCCTCTCCAATTAAAATTGTTTTAGTGACTGGTCACATCTAAATTTTTAAGTTGGCCAAATTGAATTTCTGTGAATTATATTGTATCAATTCACAGAAATTCAATTTGGCCAACTGAAACATTTAGAAGTGACCTGTCACTAAAACATTTTTAATTTTACAGTGAAGGAAAATATGTGCTTTTCTTGTTTTTATTGAACAATGATTTAAATTGCTGAATAAAAGCATTAATTTAAAATAAGTTTGGGGATTAAAAAAATCCCCAAACAGAAGGGGAACATTTTTGAGCCATTTAAAATATATATATATACTTAACAGTGCAGTGTGTAGTATTTATAATGACAGAAATGCAATATAATATACATAACTATGTTTTTAGTGGTTTATAAAGACCTTACATAATGTACCGTTATGTTTTTATTACCTTAGAATGAGCCATTTCTATCTACATACACCGCGGGTCCCCTTACAGTCACCATTTTCTACAGTAGCCCTAAATGGACAAACTTATACAGAGCGCTAGCTACTCTCTGCTGTCTCAGACAACGACATCTTTGTCCTGTGTCGGCCACCGTAGCTTCTCTATTTGCTTCAAAAGGAGGGGTGAGCAGTGGGTGGTTGCAATTCGCACCATCACCACTAGATGCTGCTAAAATTTACAGTGCACCTTTACAACACTAAGGCCCAGTCCACACGAAGCCAGAGCTTTCCCAATCCGATCTTTTTTTCCCCCTCGTTTCAAGAAATATCCGCGGACACACGAGAACACTGAAACCGACTCAAAACGATGTAGTATACATGCCAGAGCAGTGTGTGGCGCTGTAATTCTGCCACAGAAATAGACTAAAAACGGAGAAGAAGAGTTGTGGCTAGAAGGGGTAGAGCAATGGTAGGAGCTGAGGCAAAAATCGCACAATAAAATAACAATAAATACATTTGCAACTTACCAGATGTGTTTAATAACGCATACACTTACCCCAACCCATAAACTACCCTTACAATAATGCAAGTACAGTAATTAAATGACGCAATATTGATGTGCGCATGCCCAGTGCCTGTAGTTGTATCCCGATCTAGTCTTTCATGTTTGGGACGTGGTGTGATGACATCATTGTTTCACAAAATATACGGATTGGCTGTACACACGAAAACGCATGGGTATCGTTTCCAGATTTATCCACTTTAGGACCCGGTTTCAAAAAATATCGTTTTCATGCTCCCAAAACGCCAGATCCGTGTGGACGAAACACTGATACGGTACAAAATGTATGCGTACGGTATACAGCTAAATGCGTCTCCGTGTGGACAGGGGCCTAATAAATAACATCAAAACCATCACAGAATATTCAGTGCAAATCTGGTAATTTCTTGCAATGTCTATGATTCTGATGTAGGGCTAAAACGATTCCTCGAGTTACTCAAATTGAAAAAATCCTCGAGGCAAAATCATCTGCCTCGACTCTTCGTTTAGTTCACTAACGTTACACACGGATGTTGCAGAAATACATTTTTTTGTGTAAGGACTCGGAGTATGCGCGGATTGCGGTTAAATCCGCGGTTCAGGTGGGTAAACATCCCAAAAATTGCGGGTGGATGAGAGAAATCATTAATGTGTTGATTTGAATTAAGACGCGGAACTCATTTCATGGTAAAACGCAATGAATGTAGCTCTATAACTTTCGTTTTCAGCTCATGTCGAGATCAAAGACCGCAATGCGAGAGAAATTGGCATCAGCGCTGCTAATATCATTTAGTCTCGCTATTTTTAAATGAAGACAACTGTGTTGAGCTTTAGGATACGACACTGAACATTTAGATTTCATTTGCGGCAGTTTGCGCGGCAGCTGAGGAGATACGAACAATATTTATAGCTACTAACTTAATAAAACAAGTAGTGTTACAATGATGAATATGATTAGCTCAAAATGTAGATCTTTATGTGCGATGTAGGCTACTTTATCTGAATTAAACACAAACTCATCTCTCGCGTTTGCTCATGTTCCAGCAGTTAGGCCTACTCCTCCGTGTGATGTAGAGGTTGTCAACCCGTTTAGGTTATTTAAAACGTGTAATTTCGCCAAAGAAGATTTGTTTTAAAGCAACCTACTTCAGTGTAGCTAATATGTGACGATAGCATCGCGCTTACACTGAGGATTTGAATTTGTGACAATCGCGTGCGGATGGATAGGTTTGTTTTTAACAGCGGATTCGTTGACGTTGGAGCTGATCCGCGCATCTCTAGTATGACCATCTCTACTCTTGTTCTTATTTCAAGTTACCTCCCTGTCCAATATTGTTTGCTTCTTACAAAATCCACACAGCCTTCAGAAGACAGTAAAGGCTTATGTCATGCCTGAACTGAAGCTGGAACTTTAAAGTTAAGTTGCACAACATACATGCAATGTTTAGGTATTATTGCTATTTATTATATTCATATTATTTTGGTTTATTGGTTGTAGGTTTAGTTTTAGGCTGAACTATGTTTTCCTTTTTAAAGTAATTTGAAATAGATTTTTATAATGTGGCAATTGAATGCATTAAAATGGGTTATTTTCACAGTTATTAATGTATGCAATTTCAGCAAAAAAACTTTATTTTTCTAAAAAGAAAACAAATTAGATGTTAATTTTAAGATACCTGTCTTATTTCCTCTTATATATTTAGTATTGCTCTTTAATAAAGAAAAAGTAATTATTATCCGATTACTCGATTAATCGATGGAATAATTGGTAGAATACTCGATTACTAAAAGAATCGATAGCTACAGCCCTATTCTGATGTAATTTGATATAACATGAAATGATGTTGTAATGTTGTGTAGCTATTGAGAATTCCTGAATATATATATTTTTATATATTAATGATGTATTGATGTTATTCAAAAAATGTCTTGATATGGATTGTGCTTATTTTACAAGCGTTATTTACTTCTTTCTTTTCTTCTTCTTTTTTTTTTACATAAGTGATGTTGCATTATTAAAACAGAGAGCCTTTAACCTCATTGCACTACTGGGTTTATCTTCCCCACACGGTCCAGGTGAAGACAACCCTCACACGTGACATTTCCCCCTCCGTCCCATGGCTCAGAGTTTAAAGAGTAAGTTTCTTTTGTATGATCTGCCCTCATCTTAAAACAGTCTCTGTGTTTACTGACACATGACAAAAAAAAACTCAGATCTTTTCATCTCTTCTTTTAGAAGGAGGAATCTTCTTACAATGCATCCGTGTGTTTAAGGCAGAGGCTGGCAACAACACAAGCAACTTCAATAGAGCGCCTTGAACACATGGGGAAAAGGAGCTGCTGATCTACCCCAACCTTTCTACAGCCTTAAATATATAATCACATATGATGCCATTTTTTGCTTCTTCAAATTTGGCATCAAAGCAAATGTGTTCTGACAACAGTTAGTGACAAGGGCTCCAAAAGAAAAGAGGAAAGGCGGCCCTACCACTCCGTATCAATTATTGATCGTGCGGCTCTCGACCGGAGAGAAAGAGAGAGAGAGCATTGTCATAATGAAATATGTGATAAAAAAAGACAGATAAAGGTCGTTGCATTGTTCTGAAGACTTATGAGTTTGATTGACAGCCTGCAAATTCTCTTCGTTCACTCGTAAAGGAGATCAAAAGACAGTTCTTCTTTTTGCCCAAGGCCACTTGCAATTTATTTAGAAGCCCTGCGCTTGTGTCCCAGCAGGTATCACTGCTAAACCAAGCCACTCAGGATAATCACAATTTTAAGGCGTCACTCTTTCTTGCACGCTTTCTTTGTCAAATGAACGTTGCCTATATCCCAGTTGGTTCAGTTCCTTAGTTATAACTATGACAATATTTTGAAATCATGTCTGATTTAAATGATACAAAAGCAGAATTATGCTTTACCATGGGGTCTAAAACTCCACTGAATCCACTTCTGAAATCTGGAATTGTAATTTAGGCCTATTCAACAATCACCAACAAATCTGTGACACTGATCATTCAAACGCCTTTCAGTCGAAGTTTTAGCCCTCTGGAACATTTCCAATGCTGGAGATCATGATCATCAGCTTTTATCATGCAGCTACAGTGCTCCTGTCGAACAAAAGTAAGACAATCTTATTCTAAGCGTTTGCGTGGTTACATACCATAATTGATAAGGGACGGGTGCCATTGTTGATTATCATTACTGACTTTCCGATTGTAGCCACACACGAGTACATAAAAATATGCTATCAATGGTAGTGGAAGAAGCCACTCTGCTTTGTAACCAGCAATAAATAACACTGTTTATTTCAAAGGGACGCAGCAGTTCTTATGAGCAGCGGAAGGCTTGAAGAAAAATAGGGCATTCATATGGGAGCAAGTGAAGGCATGAAGAAATAAAAGAAAATAGAGAGCAGTGTGAAATTCCTTTTGAGTGGTTTGAAATGAAGTAGCGTTTGAAATAAAATGTTTTTTTCACCTTCGTGCTGGTGCACCATATCTCTCAAAGAGTGTTTGAAAAACCTTACGCATCACATAATAATACACGGGAGGACGCTTAATGGGGTGTGTAGCTCGTCCCCATATCGATAATGATGAAACTGTACTGATGAAACTGTTAACCCCTTTTTTAACGCCCATACATGCTACACAGTTTTCATGTAAATTCTATTCGGTAAATGTCTTCAGTCTGGTTAAATTAGAATGGCATTGTGTGGAAAAATGACAATACACTACAACAACAAAAAAACTATAATAATGTTTTAAAAAAATTAAGTCTGGAGCATCTCAAAGTATATGCTTGACAATTTCTTTGAGTTTCCTTGTTGCAATAATATACGGTAATATAATATAATAAATTAATATAATGATATATAAACAATTTTATATATAATATAGCCTACAATATACAAGTTTTGATTGTATTCGTAATTTGCAATATTACTACAAAAATCATTACTGCGTTAGTGCCTATACCCAATTATTGTTTTTCATTGTATTTACATTGTATTTGCCACATTAAAGGGATAGTTCACCCAAAAACTGATGTTTTCTGTCTCATTTAACACCCTAATGTTGATCCAAACCAGTTAGACTTTCTTTCATCTTCGGAACACAAATTAAGATATGTTTTATTAAATCTGAGCAGTTTCTGTCACCCATTGACAGCTAAGCAACTACCACTTGACACTTTAAAAGGTTCATAAAGAGATCATAAAAACTAATCCATATGAATTGAATGGTTAAGTCCAAATTTTCTGAAGAGACACGATCACTTTATATGATGAATAGAATGAATTTAAACTTTTATTCACAAATAAACATTGATCAGCGAACATAAACTCTTGCGAATGCTCAAACGTGCTGCGTAACACGAGAATGAACCTCATTGGTTCTCGCACATCAAGCGAACATGCTTGAGCTTCCATTTACAACAACTGCTGTTTGGCTTGATGAATTTATAATGTGAATAAAAGCTTTAATTAAACCTGTTAAATTAAATCTTCAAGGTATTGAAGTTGTTACAGAGCATTTACATAATGCATATAATAAAGGTTTGAAAAAGCATGGCCGACAATGACTAAAAAATACATAATTTAAACCGAAATTTCGACTACCGAAAATTATAAGTTTTTGGTTTTGGTTCGAAATGGTTTTGAAGGTTTGAAAGGCTAACAAACGCTTAATTAGAGCTCCTCCAAAAGCACAGTTTGACTGTGTTTATTTCATGCACACAAACTACAACAGTTAAACATGTCAGCTGTGCAGAATATGTGCTATGCTTTCTGTTGATGCGTGGACAAAACTTATATTTTGTTGTCTGCCTGCCATAGCCTACCTAATTGCACACGTTGTGCTTTTAATATGAAGCAAAGTCTCAACTTTACATTTCTCTCTATTTTATTTTTGGCGCTTTTTAAGTTCATGCATCAAGTAGGCTACTATAGTAACAGCACAAAATAAACATGGGTGAACACCAAAAGGTATGTTGAAAAATAGCGTCAATTACATTGCATTTAGCCTACCTCAAGAAAGCTTGCCTATGCAATGTGTATTTAAACTCATTAGTTAGCTAGGTAAAATGACTTTAGAGAAGAGCATTTTGCTAAATATTGCTGCACTGTATTACAAAGGCCTACCTCATCATTAGCTATATTTTTCTCTAACCTGTTGTCTCCATTGGGCTATTTAGCATGTATGTTTGAATGAATGTAGCCTAATGAAAACAAGTTATTACAGTTTAATGTCGTTTGTTTCGCGAACTAACTGGAGTAGAAACAATTCTGCTTTTAAAAAGGTGATATAAAAACGTCTTAATGTGCAATTTGAACGTTTGTACAACGTTGAGCTATTTGAGTGTTCATTAATATATAAGCTATGTTTAATTAATTAATTGATTACTAATTCATTAGGCTATTTATTTTCGGTTTAGGGATAATTGCATCCTGAATCTGTTTCGGAAATGTAATCTGCTGCTGCATTCAACAGGGACACAGTTTGAACTGTTTTGAGGTTTTTCCACACCACTAGAGTGCAGTAGAGCTTTAAATGTGCTCCCCACTATCCCTCTCTCCATGGTCTCTCTCTCTCTCTCTCTCTCTCTCTCTCTATTTGTAAAATAATTCCTGGAAGAAGTGTGCAGACAGATATGTATTTACTGGCTGTGTCATCTCTCTGTGCTCTAAATCCTATCAGCTGCAGCAGGTGCTGGGCTGGGCTCAGACTCAGACGCAAGTCATTTTAGACAGCTGCTGTGAGGGAGCTGACCTGGAGCACAGGCCACAGCGGGCATTCATACACACAAATACACACGCTCTCTTATACAAACAAAGATATGTGCACACACAGCACACATGCACATATGTAAAAGCTTTTTGTTTTGGTGCTGCAACATTCTGGCATGTTGTATGCTTGGATAAGTGGACAAGCGACTGTTATTTGGCTTTGAAACGTACGGTAAACTTTTTAACAGACGCATAGGAAATTATATATATATATATATATATATATATATATATATATATATATATATATATATATATATATATATATATATATATATATATATACATACAACGTTGAGCTATTTGAGTATATATATATATAATACATAAATATAATTGTACTGCATTATGTTAAGGTTGTAACATTTGAAACATTTTCCATCACAAATCAATTTCCATCACAATTCCTTACCACAATTCCCTCCAAAATATTTGACAAAAAAAAAAATAGTGTAACCATAGTTTTGAGTGCAATTTTAATTTATAGCACTATATTACGATAAATAATAAGAGTATTATGCTACATTATTGTCACATGACCTGACTCATTTTGTCACATGACCTCATGTTGCATGTGTCCAGGTAGATCACAACTTGGGTAAGATTTTCTAATACAATTTTAATAACTTTAAAGGAGATTTAAAGTGATGTGTTGATTACTGCTTGTTCGTGTCATGCATTGCATTTTATGATGTACTGCAGTGTGCTCTGCCAATTGGTGATGGTTATTTGAAGCATACAGAAAATTAGCATATTTCTCTTCTATTTATTAAAAGCTTCAATGGCTTTGGGAAATCAGACGTGTGTCCTTAGATTTATTTTCTACCTCAGAAAATGTTTGCGTGAAAGCATGATTCCTGTTATTTTGATAAATGCATCTGCTGTGGTTGTTTTAAGAGCTGCATCTCTTTCAAATCATTTGAAAGACTGACACCGGTCGGTGTCATGACTGTGTGTGTAAAGCAAGCAGAAGCCGAGTCTCAGTTGGTGAACTGATTAGAACTTTGAGATTGTTTGAAAGACCCGAAGAATCAAGAGCGACTTGCGGCAGCATCCCTGGAAATGCCTGCAGGTCCTCAGAGAAGATCACCAAATTAAAAAAGGCAGGGAAATAACACAAATTCCCACCATCAATACCGTGGTTCTTATTCTTCTTGCTTTTAACTTTTGTTTTTCCCTTCTTTCGCTCTCTCTCTACTCCCATCACACTGTTGTTTTCTTAGTATGTTTTTCTCTCGTTCTGCCTTTTCTGTCGCTGAGCACTGCAGCCACTTTCAAAGGCTCGGCTGTCACGCGTCGGCTTTGAGAGCTAGTTTAATTTTTAACGTACATGTTGTCAGGGTGCCGTCAGCTGTGATTGACAGGTTCGTCCCAGAGCAGCCCTTTTTGGCAGGCTGGCGTCTTTTGTCAGAGAGCGGAGAGAAGCAACAAAGAAAGGAGAAAAGGAGGAAAAAACACATAAATAAAACACAAACCCCCACTTACACTTTTCAATAGAGATTCAATTAAACAAAACTTAACGTTGAGCTTTTTCATATATGGAAAACGGACTTTTGTTCTAAAATGGAGATCCAGTTACTGTTTTGGAAGCATGAAAAGAAATGCAATAAACATAGGTGAAGATATGAGTGCTTTGTGATTGCATTGCAAGTGATCATAAAGAAAATAATGAACTTAATGCAATGGATTGCCATAGAGAGTAAATTGACCAGTGTATTTTGATACTGAAGGGACTAAATGCAGTATATCACAGCTGCTATATGTATCTAGAACATCAACCATACTTAAGGCTATTTGAGTGTCAGCCGAGCTAACACCGTGTTTTGCTATATATCATTTGCTTACATAAGCAGTTGTGTATATGGCCCTAAATGATCTTTCTGCAGACTGAAATAATCTCAGAAGTGTTTTTGCAGATAAACTTCTCCTTTTTTTGTCGCTCCCAGTCTGGCGAGATGAAGACATGAGGCTCCTCTAGTGTAAACCCTGAGTTGGACACTCTTTGGAGTGTCAGGATTCTGACAGGACCGCCGCAAGCCAGTTCATCTCTGTGCATGTATACACACTAGCCATAACTGTTTGAGAATGAAAAGAGCAGGACAAGAAGTTCACAGCCGCACTCAAAACACGGACGGTAGAGTCGTCCTTGCACATGGTCATTTAACTTTTCATTTTAATCATTCGAATGTATTGGCTTTTTTGAAATACGTTTTCTTTTTGAAGAAGTGTGGATTCAGTGTGGTTTGCAATGCTGGCTGAATGATTATTTTATGAATAAGAACCATCTATTAAGGATAGGTCACTTCAAGACTTAAGAAAAATGATGGTTCCGATAAATAAAACCCCAAGGTCTTTTCTGTTATGTGTCGTTTTATGTTATGCCTTTTATTTGTTCAAAAGTTTGGTGTCAGTAAGATTTATAAAAAAAATTTGTTATGCTTTTTTAACATTTCTTATGCTCACCAAGGCTGGATTTGCTTGATCAAAAGCACAGTAAAAACAGCAATACTGTGAAATATTATTACAATTATAAATAAGTTTGCTATATTTTAAAATGTATTTTAATCCTCTGATGGCAAATGTTTCTTCAGAAATCATTCTAATATGCTTTCCTATATGATCAATGTTGACATTTTTTCTTCAGGCTTCTTTGGTGAATAGAAAGTTCGAAAGAATAGCATTTATTTGAAATGGAATTGAATGCGTCCTTGCTGATTAAAAGTGTTTCCAACTTTAGTGTAATATTTTGCCCAGTATAGCAGGACATAAATCATGGAGACACATGAAAATGTACTGTCTAATAGGAATGACTCCAATATCTGTTGTTATATTTGCTTGAAGTAGATTTTGATTCAAGTGGTCCTTGTGCCAGTTTTGGAGGCCGCACATGATGGGTGTCTAGCACCCTGCCTCGGATAGGTGTACTTTTTTTCTCTGCCAACATCTTTTTAAATAAAAACACATCTTGCATTTGATAACAGCTTGACATTTGACAGTCTGTTCAGACCAATCAAATGAAGCAGAATTTTTTTTTTCTTCGAGCCGTCTAGCAGAGCAGCATTGGGGAAAAATAGTCCTGTCACTCCTCAGAAGCCTATCAAAGACTGCCTTAGCCACAACGATCAACATCTGATATAGCACTGCCGCCGCCCCCTTTTTTATTTATTTATTTTATTTATTTATTTTGTAAACCAGCCTGTTGAGACATCACAGCTAACATCAGAGCTAAACCATGATGGGATGAAGTGCCCCACTTTCCTCAGAGAAGCGCCGGGTTGTTTTTGTCTCACGGATGGAGGGAAGCAATGGTGACTCTCTGTCAGTCACGACACAGCCAGAATTGAAGGGAAAACAGGCTAAACCGTTTCCTGGTCATCACATCATACTCTCATTATAAAAGTAAAGCACGGATCGCATTATGTATGTGAGTTCCTCCAGTGAGGGTACTCTTAAAAAAAGCAACAAAGCTTCCAGTATCTATGGTTACATAATTTATCGCAACCAAATTCAAACAAAATTTAACACATTGCCATTCATATAAGGCCACGTGTATTAGAGCACAGTTAACTCCAAAGTGATAAATTAATAACACTGCACCAGGGTATTGTGGGAATGAGCATGTTTAATGATTCTGTTTGACAACAAAAGGAAAGTGTCTGAATCCCAGGGAGTCACCATCGCCTTCCTTTTCTCTTGCTTCACTATAAGACTGTATGTACAGTTGTTGGAAGATATGATACATACCATTATAAAATGGATAGTTTTGGTCTCGGTTACTGATTGGTCAAGTCGGAGCTAAACTAGACCAATAGAATAGCAATCACTTTGACACAAATTACCTGTTTACCTAGCTACTGTGTATATCACTGTTATTGTCAGTGTTGAGGGGTAACTAGTTACATGTAACAGCGTTACTTAATAAACGTAACTGTAATCCGTTACAGTTAGTGAGAAAAATGTGTAATTAAATTTCAGTTACTTATGAAATTAATGATTACAAAGGGGTTCTATCTGAATATTTTCTGTAAAAATCTAGAATATGTTGAAAAAAGCAATGCTATTCTGCTGCTTTTGATTGGTTCTCTTGTTGAATTTGCAGAGCACCCCGCCTGCCAATTACATCAATCCACATTGCCGCTGAAAGCTTTAGGCCACAACCCGTGTGAGTTGCCACCATGGTGAGTGATAAAAATGAGTTTCAGTGCTGGAAATTTAAAAATCATTTCATCCAGAGATCTCTATTTAACCTTAGAACAATCTCAAAATAAAACGAGGTGCTAAAGTCTGATTTTGTGGTGGCTGTGCTTTAAAATTAAATCATTATGATATTAATTCAAGAGATTAAAGGATTAGTTCACTTCGAAATTAAAAATTCCTAACATTTTTCTCACCCCCATCTCATCCAAGAAGTTCATGTCTTTCTTTCTTCAGTCGAAAAGAAAATACGTTTTTTGAGGAAAACATTCCAGGATTGAGTTCCATTGCAACCAAAAAGTTGAAGGTTCAAATCAATGCAGTTTCAAAGGGCTTCGAAGGGCTTCAGAGGCTCTGCGCCATCCCAGACGAGGAATAGGGTCTTATCTGGCAAAACGATTGGTCATTATGAAATCAAGTTATACAATTCGTATTTTTATATGTAATATTGTAGTGTTTACTATAAATGATTTATCTGTTCAATTAATTCATTTTTTTAAATTAATTTACCCATATAATCTTTCATAAAATAGATTAACCTCCCCTCCCCCCTCAAAACGACTTCTCTTCTCTCCCGGTCATGTGCTATGGCGCGAGTCGCTATTGGGCGACTTCCAACGATCCAATCAATTCCCAAAGGATGAAATCAAGCCCCAACCTACATTTTGTCTAATTTCACTCGGATATACGTCACAATAAGTAGAAAAAGGCGATCCCAACTTCCGTTTCATGCCGACTTTAACCTAAATTGGTCATCTTGCGCTGCTCTGCACTCGCCAATGATTGCGCAATCACGTCGAAGACGTCACACTAGACATAGGCGGAAGTTCCGCCCCAAGCGAACGTGTGAGGACGAATACAAATGCCCTTTACCAAAAAACACTTATCCGACATTGAGTGTTTTACCTTTTTTTTTTTTTTTTTTTTGCTACAGGGTGTTTGTATTAGTCTTCATATGTGCTCTTCGAAAACACTGGGCGGTACTTCCGCCTATGTCTAGTGTGATGTTTTCGACGTGATTGCGCAATCTGGCGAGCGCAGAGCAGCAATTTAGGTTAAAAGACAAGTATATTCTTTTTTTTTTAAATGACCGATCATTTCGCCAGATAAGACCCTATTCCTCGTCTGGGTTGCACAGAGCCTCTGACACCCTTTGAAACTGCATTGATTTGGACCTTTAACCTTTTGGTTGCAATGGAACTCAACGGTGCGGAGAAAAATCCTGGAATATTTTCCTCAAAAAACGTATTTTCTTTTCGACTGAAGAAAGAAAGACATGAACATCTTGGATGAGATTGGGGTGAGTAAAATATCAGGAAATTTTCATTTTGAAGTGAACAAATCCTTTAAGGATTTTGAAAGTCTGATAATCAGTGCTGAGTACTGTAAGGTTAACCCTTCCTGGTTTAAATGTTTATAAATGATTAACAGTTGAAAACATTCATTAGAAATTTAGAAAAGTAATCTGTTACATTACTTTAATAAATTAATTGAAATAGTTACACTACTTATTACATTTTAAATAGGCTAACTTGTAATCTGTAACCTATTACATTTCCAAAGTAACCTTCCCAACACTGGTTATTGTATATGTCTCAAGGCTGATTTATACTTCTGCGTCAGACCTGCACCATAGCCTCTACGCCATGGGCTACGCGTCGATTTTCATTTACACTTTTGCGTCCTTGTGCAGTTACACATGCAGAGGGAGCATGTGTACCCCTTAGGGAGGGGTTCTAGCTGACCAATCACAGCACTTGCGGTCCGTGAGAATTGAGGTGTTGTTACATTTTTGGAGAGGTGCAAGTCAGGGTACGTCTACGCATGCAACACAGCCTGACGTAGCGTACACTCGACGCAGAAGTATAAATTGGGCTTTAGGAACATAATCTTTTTTTTCCAGAGATAAGCTGTCCAAAAGTTTGGGTACAGAAAAAAAATTCTCTCTTTTGTCTTATTATCAAACAAGGTTGCATTTATTTGATCACAAATACAGAAATACAGTAATGATGTGAAATATTATTTCAATTTAAAACAACAGTTTTATATTTTAAAATGAAACGTATTCCTTTGATGACAAAGCTGAAAATTCATCTTCAATACTCCAGTCATTACTAATTAATTTAGCATCATTACTAATTTGCTGATTTGGGGCTCAAGAAACATTCCTCATTATTATAAATGTTGTGCTCCTTAATATTTTGGTGGAATAACATGCTTTTTTCTTTTCTTTTCTTTTAAGAACAGCATTTATTTGAAGTATACATCTTTTCAACCTTATAAATGTCTTTACTGTCGCTTTACATCAAATTTATGCATCCTTGCTGGATAAAAGTATTTATTACTGACCCCAATGACTGAATTGGAGTATATATATATATATATATATATATATATATATATATATAAATACTCAATTCTTTTTATATATATATATATATATATATATATATATATATATATATATATATATATATATATATATATATATATATAAAATATATGGCATATTCTTTTAAATAAATGAAAGGAAATTAATAATATTAAGCCAGAAAGTAACCTACCTTTTTCGATATTGAGGTCACCAATAACTTATTTAAACGTTTCTAATTATCTTATACTTGTTACTAGTTAGTTACAAAAGGCTTCCCCGTTGTTGTTTTTTATTTTTTATTTATAGACGTCAGTATCACAATGTCTTTGATTTCTCCTTTTCTTTGATTCACTTTTTGCACCTTTAAACTAAGAATATTAAAAGTGACATTATTCACTAATCAGCAATTCAGCAGCAGTGTAAGCTTACACCACACAGCTGAGTCAGTGCACAACAGAGAGCACAACTAAAATCTGATGCAGTCAGTCAATATTGAAGAAATTTCTATGGAATTCACATCAATTGCACCTTCTTTCTTCATATGAAAGGGGCTCTGTTGAAAACAAAAAAATATGTCAGAAAAAAAATCCCCCAAAACATCCGGACTTCCACTTATTACAGATCTTGAGTCAGGAGGCAGGTGTCGAGTGTTTGAGAAATTATTTGAGTGTGTGTGTGTGTGTGGAAGACAGATTTTTATTCCTCACTTGTAAAGCCTCTCACTTAGAACTCACTCGCAACACACAACAGATAAACAAACCTTCACATTTCAAAAGGAAACTCTCAGACGTGGATGTGTGATTCTTTTTTTCATCATCACTGTTCTCACTTATCATGAAAGGCAGCTTTCAATGTCAGTTCGATAATAGACAGCCCGTCTATTCGCCGTGCGTGCTTAAATACTACCGAGTTGCTGCCGTGTGCGATGGAGAGCGGACGTCTCTTCATGGAATGACACAGAGCAATTCTTCCTTGTCTTTATTCTTTTTTTTCCTCTGGATGCTTTGACCTCTTCTTTGCACCAGGTGTGGGTTTCCTTGATCCCCCTTTTCCTCTATTTGCAGTGCCCCCACCCTCCGCACCCCCTGGTATGAATGATTCACTGCTTGAACAAGCGCTTTCCCTCCCCAAGAGTGTGGAGCACGGTGAAAAAGCCATGCAGCGGAGCCAAAGCTCCGCTCTGATCTCGCCATGTTGTGTAACTCCTCAGAAAGCCAATGTTCCTAACTCATACTCTGTCTTTTTTTCCCGACTGTAACACTCGGTATTGACTGTTTATGCTTTTTAATGTTTGCAGAGAGGGCCTGGGGCTTGCAATGGGGGGAACCGTTCTTCTTGACACACTTAACGCCCCCGTAGTGAACTCTCGCTCCCAGCACTCCTGGAAGTACAGAGACCCCATCACCAGCCGGGAGTGGGTATGAAAGCCAGCACCCGCCGTGCCGCTCGAGAGAGATCACCCAACGCACGATTAAGACGCACAAAAGGCATTCTTTCACACAAAATATTTACACAACAGCCCCCCTCCCTATCAAAGCTGCAGAGGCTCTCTTCTGCTGTGCTTTCTTTGGGGAAGTTTGAGGGCACTGGAGATAGACTGAGAGAGCGAGAGAGAGTGAGCTTGCACAACCTCGCAAAGGGCACACTTCGGTCATATTAAGCAAGGAACAACTCTGTCTCTCATTCTTTTTGTCTGCCCGATTCTTTTACGCTCTCTTGCGGTCCCATGTGAGCGACAGCATAGAAATATTCTTGGATCGAATCTGCCAATAAATGTATGCGGGTCAGCATGTAAGCGTCAGGGTTGCTATGGTGTTATCTCAGAAATCCATTCCAGCTGGAGTGTTTACAAATATTGTATTTTAATAGACTAGTTGACATTTATTAGATCCAACTGACATAAGTGAATGTGATTTTAAAGATGCTTTTTAACGGATAGATTGCAGTAGCTTTAAACTTTTTAAAATGCTTGTTTTTAATGCCCAACCTTATTAAATTCTCTATAATACATTCAGACACCAGATATATACTTTTAGTGGGTGCAGGACACTATAGTTAATTTATGTAAGTGAGGATATAAAAATAAACTGTGACATATATTATACCCAAAAATTCTTCACACAGTGGACTGATAAAAATTTGGGACCAAAATGATTCAGACACTTTGACCCGATCATGTTTTGCTTAAGTGTTTTTTCATTAATTGCTAATGCGACCTTTTACACCACAGACTGAACTAAATCAAGCATTGCTTGGCAATTGGTTGACATAAATTGGTATTATCAGAACTGTATTTAACAGCTGACAGCTGATTTGTTGTTTGTAATCCATTACATACCTTTCTATCAAAGTTATCTGACATTATCAAGATGAGTTTGTTCTGACACAGTTTAACTCGAGGTCTTGCCAGATTTATTACCACTTTCTAAACTATAGAGACTAAACCGTGATAATGTGAGAAATGTTGAAGATGTCTGAATAAATTTTGGTTTGACTGTATATAAAATTGGGGACATTCTGTTTTTAAACAATTCATATCATATTTTTAGCTCATTTGGTATTTATGTGAACAGTGGGTAGGCTATTCACGGTCCCCAATATTGTGGTCAATTCCATCAAACCACGCATTTTAGAGAATGATTGACTGTGTTTTTGATTGAGTGATAGTTAGAAGATCAGAAATGTTATTAATGTTTACATTATTACAAATTTAACTGGTTTGTATTTGAGAGTTTATATTCAGAAGCAATTTCATTCAGTGGAAGCCACTTTAAAGTGTCTGATGTATGAAATGTAAAGACGGCGGTACGGTAACACTTTACAATAAGGTTATATTAGTTAACATTAATTAATGCATTAGTTAACATGAACTATCAACTCCTCTGTTCAGTATTAGTTAATCTTTGTTAACGTTAGTTAATAAAAATACAGTCGGTTATGGTTTGTTTATGTTAGTTCACAGTGCATTAACTAATGTTAACAAGATTTTAATAATGCATTAGTAAATGTTGAAATTATGGTTATCAAAGATAAATAAATGCTTTAAAAGTGCAGTTTATTAGTTAATGTTAACTAATGAACCTTATTTCAAAGTGTTACCAAGACAACATACACATTAGTTAGATTAGTGTCATGTACAATTCCACTACTTGGGTTTTTAGATAAATATATTGTATTCAAATTTCATTTAATTTTATTTTAAGCAATTCAAAACCGTGGCAAAATGAATTGGGAAAAAATATTGGCAATAAGTAAATGCATTAAACATATGTTTATAGCTCTAAAAGTACTTTGTGGCATAGGCTGTTTGTGCTAAATGCATATAGTGTTAAATGCTATTTACAAGTGATTAGCAGTATTTTCTGTGTAAATAGTAGTCAGATGCCCCTCATTGTATTGTAGTCCATTATAAAAATTGTATGCAATTATAACAACATATTCGGTGTATTTCATTAAAATAAATAGGTTCGGGAGGAACATGTCGGATAATTGACACAGGTGGAAAGTACTCAGCTAATCAACAAAGGAGGTGTATATATGCAGCCGTCTTACCTCCATTGCATTGACAGTTTTTCAGCATCCCTCCACCACCCCTTCTCCACATTTTGCTTTTTTTTCCTTTTTAAGTTCTAAACCACTTGCATATGGGGGGTACTCTGGGTTCGGGCCGTAGTCCGAGCTCGAAGCCCTCCTCCCGGACAGCACGCCAAATCCGCAATTAAATTTACTCTATAAATTATATGTAAGTGTGAACTCATGAAATCCTTATTGGGACCTAACTGGTCGTGGATGATGTGCCATTTTGTCCATTCTACTTGACACCATATCAAATTTGAATCATAGATATTAAGTACTCGCTATAGGCATTTTAAAAAAGAAATTTCCCAAATAAAAGTTCCTGACGTGCGATGGGAAAAGGAAGAAGAATGGAATTGGAAACAGGCGTTTTTGTACTGGGGTTGGCTACATCAAAAACTAAATTCACTTTCTTTATCCTCCATGTCACTATTCTTGTTAGAAGGGTAATTTTGTCTGACTTAACTAGACAATGGTGGGAGTAGTTAATGATTTGTAAATAACCTTTGCCAACAAGATGGGCTATATCTTTTACTTTTTTTGTTTTTTTGCCTTTATGGTTTTACACAAAGGGCCCTACTTTAACGATAGAAAGGGCATACTCTAAAGCCCACGGCGCAAGTGCACTTAGGGCGTGTCCGAATCCACTTTAGCTAGTTTAACGACGGTAAGCGTGGTCATGGGTGTGTTTTGGTCGTAACATGCAATAAACCAATCAGAGTCTCATCTCCCACTCCCTTTAAAAGCCAGTTGCGCTTGCGCCATGGCGGAGTCGCTATTTACACGGTGGAATTTGCAAGTGGAAAGACTGAACACTTCTTCAGAGAGGAACCCTTTTATTTTTAATATTTAAAAATGTTTGTGTGCTGCTGCGTGCCCCTGTGTGTGTGTAATAAGAAAAGTGTACGCATGTTGTGCACCCGCCTACAGGCCCTACTAACGTTCCCTTTAAATAACACAAAAAATACTGCACAATTGAATACTTAAGACCAGGTTTTTGTTGGTCAATGGCGCAGCCGTTTTCAGTTTCCTCAAAATAGCAACATGCCAACAATGAGTCTGAACATACCTCGTTTTCAGACCAGCACGCCCATGGGAACACAAATGGGCGCAATTACATTTGCTATTTAAACAACGTGGCGCATGACGTGAATAAAATAACTGTGTCAAGCTAAAACTAGCAAAAAACACTTGTGTACTGGTGCCGCATTGCGCCGGTGTATGATAGGGCCCAGAGTCTTACAGCTTATTATCTGTTTAGGAGGGTGGTGGACATGCATGATCCCACTGACCCCAACACATTAGTTAATTTCTACATTTTCCAGAAGTAGGTTTAAAACCACTCAACAATTCATGTATTTTTTTCTATTAGTAATCCTACTGAACATGGCTAATTCTCAATCTACATCATTATCGTGTGGTCAGATTGGTCCCAGATGGTGGGAACGGTTATTAAAGCAGGGTACCAGTGGCATCCAAACCCACCCCCTGCTCTTTTTCCAAAAGACAAAGATGTCATAATGTGCTAATGAGAAAAGATGGCTAAGACCTCCTACATTCCTTCCCCCCACCTCTTTGTGGCCACGGCCGCAGGTCGTCTCCAGGCGGGCGAGGCCTGCTCGTCAAAGGCACCAGCCCTCGCACCATATTGATCGCGGACTCGATGAAAGGTCAGCGGACCCCCGCTTCCACTCATCACCATAGCTGCAATGTTTCTGCGCCTGCCTCCCCACAGACGTGAGCCCACCATCACTGTCCCTCTTCCTCGCCGGCCCACCCCTCCTCCCCCGACTAACCACCACCTGGGGGAAAAGGAGAGCTTGCAAACGAGCTAATCATCGCTTACAATGAACACCTCCTGACTGGCTGACAAATGTCAGGGTGACTTGTACAGGATTTTAAAAAATAAATAAATAAGAAATGAATTAATTGCACTGGTTAATTAGGTCCCTGAGGCCTGAGCGCTAATTGCAAGCCACAGAGCTGGCGAGCCTCGAAAGCCCAAACAAAAGAGGGAGCGTTCAAACAAACAGGCGAGCTCAAGAGCAGACATACCACAGATACACACACCGACACACACGACTCGCTTGGGCTTTTTTCCCGCTTTCGCAAGCCTCCCCTCTCCTTGTGTAACTCTGTGACCTGCCAAATGTTCTCGGTGTCTTGATGTGCGACGCAACGAGAGGCATTCAGTCACAGAAATCTGCCGCATTCCACAAAGCATCTGTCTCGGTACCACCCGCATTCATTAAGTTTGTATCAATTAGCCGTTATGACTTAGCAAACCTCTATTTGTGCTTGCCACTTTGAAAATCTTCCTAAAGTGACTGTGTCCCTCAGTGTACCCTTGTGTCATCCAACTTTAGCTTCACAAAGTGTCTCTCGCACTTAATTAGAAAGAAAAAATGAAAGAAAGAAAAACAAAACTCTGTGTATTCATCATCCTCTCTGCGACAGTTTCTTTGCCTTTTTTATGTTTCCCACTCAAGTGCAAACTTGAGAGATGGTGTGTTTTGTCAAGGTTGTTTGAAAGACAGGAAGGAGTGAGGGCTCTAGAACCGTCGCATTTCACTGTTCTACTAGTCGCTGCTTCTGTTTCCACAATTATCAGCTACTCTGATACTCTTTCTAAGGCATCGTTCACTTTTTAGAACTCGGTTTGAGTTGTGTGCTCTGTGTGTCTGTTGTATTTCAGAATCCACTGCTCCAAAGCTCAGACTGTGTGGGTGTCATTATATCCTTGAATCACAAACTGTACATCTTTCTGTGATTGCATGTTCAAGTTTAATCCAGGTTTGAGAAGTTTGCAATTGTCGGTGAGAGTGCATGTTAGATTAAATGTGTGATACAGAGCCCATTATTAAGGGAAAGATGAATACATGTGGAAGACATCATGGCAAATGTCCTTGGTGGTCTGGCTGCTGTTATAACTCTTCTGCTCCTAAATCAATTAGCACTGTCATTTACAGTCCTTTTGTTGCTTTTGGGGGTCGTAATGCATTTTATTTTATGTTTATGTCTATGTTATGTTGATGATACTTTTTATTTAATGTTTATGGCATGCATGTGTGGTGATAATTTGTTACTTTGCGGCCTTATTTTTATAGTGTTTTGCTTCATGAAAAATATATTAATCTGTATTGATTACCTATAGTTTTCTGGAGTTCTGATGCGCTAACTTTTAAATGTTTAATTTGGTCAAATCTGTGGATTTAATAACCATAGTGGATGTTTAAGATCTAATAGGGACCGCCGCAGGTTAGTTGCAGTGGTGTATTGCTATAATGGTAATTGCTATATGAATATTACATGACCTCACTGAAAATTGTGTATGTGGAAATTATGGCTCATAAAACATCAAATATCTTAAAGTGATAGTTCATCCCAAATTAAAAAAACTTACCCTCATGTCTTTTTAACCTATATCGTTCTTCTGCAGAACACATAATAATATATTTGGAAAAAAACTTGGATAGTATGGACAAAAATAATAATAAACATGAATAAATAAAAATTGAGACATTTTTTAAGTATCTTTTGTGTTCCATGGAAGAAAGAATGTCATACAGGTTTGGAACGACATGAGGGTAAGATTTTCATTTTTTGTTTGAAGTATCCCATCAAAAATCTTGCCTATTAAAACCGTAATATATTAATTTATTCCTAGTGCACCGTATTTTTGTGGTGAAGCCACAGCCCTCCATAACAGCTCTTTAGCACCTCATTAACATTCAGAAACATCCTTGACCTCAGGAAACGGGGTCTTATCGCATTCTGATTACTTGCTAAAAAGCAGTGCGTTCTCTAAATGCCCCCTGCAACATCATCATGCTCTCGTTCTTGACTTTGCCTCTGACCCAAAATCCTTTGCTCTGTGGGGATTGCCTACACATTAGCTCAACCAAGGGAAAAGAGTGCTTATACATTATATGAGCCAAGGGTCAGGAGTAAAAGAAGTATATCTTCAGACAGACTGACATATGACTCGAATGAAAAAAGCGATTTAGGAAAGCAGGTATAAAAGGAAAGCGCATTAGACCCTGGTATGTGATATTTAAATACATGTATCAGCCAGGAAATATGCCTGCTTTTACAATTTGATACTGATGGTCTGTGGTTCTCCCAAGACGTTTCATGCTGAGCAGTCAGAATCTGTTGAGCAGAACCATTAGCCTTAATTTGTGTGTGCTGCCTATCTGGAGACAAGCTCCAAAGGCCAGTTAGCAATATGGTTTGGCTTTGAATTTGCAATGTGTCCAGGTCTTCACAGACTAAACACTCCTTAGAGACCCGTCGGTCCCAATCCCCCATGACTAGGCCCCATCGATCCTGCTGTTATTGACATGACACCTGCAGAGGGGGCTTTAGCTATTGATAACCGATGGTATTTCTGCCGCAGATCAAAAGCCAACTGCCAGCTTTCATGTTTGTAAACAGTATTGATTTGCATAATAACCTCAAAAATTAGTACCTGGGATTAGGCAAGGACAAATGCATTTCAGCATTCATTACGATGTGTACTGTGAGAACCTAATTAAGGGGAAAAATTCTGAGGGAACACATGATCGCTTGACAACATTCGGCATCGCCAATGACACCCTTTTGGAATGCCATTGTTAATGAAACGAATTTTATTAGATAACAAACTAACTCTACTCTCGATAAAAATAAAGCACGCCTCTCCACCTCTCTGCAGACAAAGCGCTGATGTGCTTTTTTTTTCTTAAAGATGCAAATTATTGCTGTGTGCTGCATTCATTTATTCATGAGCTGGTCCCTGTGCCTGTGTGTTCACCTGTTCGCAGCAGTCCCTGGTCTGCATCAGGCTCGGCGCTGAAAGAGATGTCAGGGGAGAGGATGAGGAAGGGATGATGAGGCAGACGCAGAGGTATCTTTCCCTCTCGCTGCTGTTCATCCACTTCCACTAAGCTGCTATAAAACCACTGAATTATGCATGTGTCTCTGTCACTTATTCATTTCTTAACCACAGCCGCTGTCATTAGGTGACGTGCGTTATTTGGCTCTGAGCTCTTCCCAGTGGACGTTGTGTTCAAACTGGGAAGCTGAGTTCATACGATAGGAAATTGATTGTGTTTTATGCATGACGGCATTTGTGAGGTAGCTGTGCTGTAACAAATATCAAATTAACATTTATTTGCAACCAATTTGTGATATATGGTTATAAACCATTTCTTATTAAACCCTCTTTTTATACACCACTGGTGTATGGTATATTTATACTGTATAATTCGTATTTCATAAAAAAGAGAGAACAAATATAATTCTATTTTTACACTAATCTATTTATTTAAACCAATTTTAATTTTAATCAAGATAGTGTTTTAATGCATTTTTACATTTTTTTCAAAATAATAATGAAAGGCAGTAACAATTTAAACAATATATTCTATTTGTAAACTAATGTTCAGCTTTTCTTTTTAATTGTCAACTTATTTTCATCAGTCACCAAGCTTGAACACACTGGTCACAGACACGAAGATGTACCTTTAATTTCACCGAGCTAATTGCTCACTAAAAACCCCTGCACTCATGTTTTCAGGCTATTTCAAGTTTGATTTTTGACGGACCTAAAGCGGTGATATCTAAATGGCTGAGTTTTTTACTTTTTAATTAGTCTTCCAATTAATAATTATCTTTATTCAGGCCGATTCTTGAACGTGCACGAAAACAAGAGGCAGGATTTATGGCACATACCGATCATATCCAATCATAACTCGAGGGAGGCATTGCCTCCTCTCATTTAACTTTCCCCCATTCAATCTCAATTACCCCCCACAAAGTTTGAAGTCAATGGGGTCAGAGGAGGCACCTGCAGGTGTCAATGTTGGACATTTACTTTAGAAAAACAAGTGACTTTTACACTTTCAATGTCACATTTTGTAATATTTGTGTTTTTATTTTTGTAATATCAATCATTTTCTCATCCAGTTTTTTTTTTTGGGAGACACTGCCTCCCCGGAGGTTCCCTCAGGGGAAACACCCCTTAATACACATATTGAGCCCGGCCCCCCAAAAAAGTTCCTGTTTATATTTAAATAGGCAAATGATTAAGAGTCTATGATTGGATCATTATTGCAGTGATTATTATTAGTTTTTTAGCATGTTATGTTTGGCAACAGTTCTTCTAACCCTAATGAATGGTGTGGCTTTTCATTTCTTAATCAACTAAGTAGGAAAACACATCATGGCCATATTCCAGGATGACAGGTTAAAGATTTATCAGGCTCAAACTGTGAAAGAATGGTTGGGAGGGAAGAAGAATAATTTTACAACACAAAATTGAATAACATCTAAATATTAATTTCCATCAAGAGGTGCATCAATTTTGGTCTTGTATTGACAATGCAAGAGTCCTGCACTCTGTAAAGTCTCCTCCAGCACATCCCGACTTTCTGGTTCTACATGCTTCCTTCCAACCATTCTTTTACAGTTTGAGCCTGATGAATCTTTAAATTGTCATCCTGGAATATGGCCATGATGTTCCTTCCTATATAGTTGTTTAAAAATCTCAAAGACTATTTATTTTAAAGTTTTAGATCTTTTTTTTGAGAGAGATTTTTTGTGTTTTTGCAGATTTCCCATTCATTTCCTATGGTGGTCATTTTTGACCTAGGAGCACAAGTGGGAGTATTTTATTTACCACTTAGCATGCTTAGCATGCTCGAATCATGCCCTAAATTTTTTGTGTGTGTTTACATACCTAATGCTAGAAAAGTCACCAAGTTTCATTTCATTCCAATGAAGCTGTGATTTTTTTAAAAATTCTAAATGTGGTTCAGAGGTTCAGTTTTTCAAAGGTGTGTGTGTGTGTGTGTATAAGTGTGCGTGTGTGTGTGTGTGTGTGTGTGTGTGTGTGTGTGTGTGTGTGTGTGTGTGTGTGTGTGTGTGTGTGTGTGTGTGTGTGTGTGTGTGTGTGTGTGTGTGTGTGTGTGTGTGTGTGTGTGTGTGTGTGTGTGTGTGTGTGTGTGTGTGTGTGTGTGTGTGTGTGTGGACTGGTAATCCCTACGGTATGGGGACAAAATGTCCCCACAAAGATGGCAATATCCAAATTTTTGTCCTTGTGGGGAAATTTTTTTGGTCCCCATGAGGAAAACATCTTATAAATCACACTAAGTGATGTTTTTGATGAAGTAAAAATGCAGAATGTCTCCTGTGATGGGTAGGTTTAGGGGCAGGGGCAGTGTAGGGGGATAGAAAATACGGTTTGTACAGTATAAAATGCATTACACCTATGGAATGTCCCCATAAAACATGGAAACACAACGTGTGTGTGTGTGTGTGTGTGTGTGTGTGTGTGTGTGTGTGTGTGTGTGTGTGTGTGTGTGTGTGTGTGTGTGTGTGTGTGTGTGTGTGTGTGTGTGTGTGTGTGTGTGAGTGAGTGAGTGAGTGGATATGTCAATATCACACTCTTGATGTTTTAGAGTGTCACCCCTTTACTGCTTTTGTACTTTTTTTCAGCATTCTGGCCAATTTGTAGATTGTACACACAAATATTCTGAGAATTTTTGTGTTTTTGCAGATTTCCCATTAATTTTCTATGGTTGGTCATTTATGACCGAAGACAATGAATGCTACTTTTTTTTTTTTTTTACAACCAAATTAGCATGCTCGAATCATGACCCCAAATTTTTTTGTGTGTTTACATACCTAATGCTAGAAAAGTCACCAAGTCTCATATAATTCCGATGAAGCAGTGATTTTTTAAATTTCAAAACAGGAAATTTTCCGGTCAGAAATGACAGAAGAGCTTCAGAGGGTTAAAAAATTAAAGACCAGACACTCCATCAGTTTGGATTAGAAGAACTGTTGCCAAACATATAACATGCTAGAAACTTAATAATCACTGCAATAATGATCCACTCATTGAGTTTTAATCATTTGCCTATTTCAATCCAAACAGGAAAAACTAATTAGACATGTATTTTATTCTTCAAGGATGCATTACATTTTTTTTCTAGATATGATTAATGTGAGAGCACCTGCGCACCATCTCTGCCTGTGATTTTGAAGTCTCTGTGGCCTGACAGCCTTCCTTATGTCTGTCACTACTTAAGGCCCTTTAATACTGTGGCTTTCATACTTTTACTGCTTTGATACAGTTGAGTTTCAATAACTTGTGCTTTTCACATCGAGGCTGGTCTCTTCCCTCCTGGTTAAACCGTGTGCTCAGCACATGACATGAAAAAACAGTTATGCTGTGACTAGCTATAGTCAACAGAAAAGGTTGACTGTGGATAGACAGAACTTGAAGACGGGAATAGAGAAGGCTATGAGTAAGAATGCTGTTCCCCTTTTAAACCATGTGCCGCTCACAGCGGTAGCAGAGAGATCGCTCTCCCAGACTTTTCTTGAAAAAACTATTCCACATGTGCCTGAGCGAAAAACCCGCCCCGCACACTTGCTGTTATTTACGAAGTGCTGACACCGGGGCCTGAAAGAATTAGTATTCTGTTAGGTAAATGTTTTCCTCTGGGTTCCTTCTCAGCAACAGTTTGCAGATGTTTGGGCGATACAGAGAGAGAGTGCATTCCCATTGCAGAGCCAATGAAAAAAGCATGTCAAAAAAAGTTATTCTCGGCCGAGCTCTGACAGTGATCTATGACTTCTCACTGCCTACTCACTGCCTTACCATCCCCAACTTCAGGGCTGTGTTTTGGCTGCCAGAGATTTTACACTGGCTCTGTTAAACCCAAAGCAGTTTTTTCCCCCTAACACATTTATTTTTTTATTTGTAAGAGTTGTATGCACCTGGCTGGAGTCCAACAGCAGATGTGTTGGCAGCGCCGTGGCTAAGTAGCAGATTTCACACCATACGGCCCTGTAGAGACAAAACCCCAAAACCAGGATGACAAAGGTCTTGATGTTTAGATTTGTTTATCCAGCTAAAGATGTGAAGGTATGCCCTGGCACTGGCTTAGCTAATATAATCTTTTAGCATGTATCTCTGGAGACTGCGCTCATGTGTGCGCTTCGTTTTATGAATTGACAATATTTTGATATTTTATAGTCATGTTTGCAGTGAACTTAAGAAAGCAGGTATTGAAAAGCTGCCAGGCCCATTTGAATAGAATTAAACATATGTTCTGAAACACCAGCGCAAAACACACACATATATACACGGAGGAGACGTAAAATGACCTAGACGTGTTTATGAGTGCAGAGGTCGGTCCCCGATGGATGCTGGTGGAAGCAGACTGCATTCCAATTATTAATACTAGTGTAGCGGGTCAGAACTGAGCAGGGGAAAACATCCTTATCAGCACGCAGGATAAAGCTCTTCCAGGACGAATGGCCCGCCGCCCGGCAGATGGAGAGATCTTATCAGAGCCGTGGATCGCTGAAGTCAGGGAGGGAAAACCTCGATTTAAAGGCCAGTTAAAGTGGACACAGTCTGAGCTGGAGAGGGCTGGCTGAGGAATAGCTCTTCCCATTCATAAGGATTTGAAACAACAAGCTAACAACGAGCAGTTTCAGGCACTACCTGCGCTTTTATCATAAGTGGAAATGGAATATATTGAATTGTCAGTGAAAATTAAAGTGATTACAATTATTGGTAACATTTTACCATACTGGGACACTAATATGCATTAATTCATGATCAACTAATGCATGCACAGATAATCTTGAGTTAATGTAACACTGTATTTGCGTGCAGCTCAAATGGTCGATTGGTCCCACGCACCTTAAACACCAAACAAAATGGCAACTTTGTTCTCAAGAGTGAATAACAACATGGCATTTGCATTTACAGTTTAGGCAATAATGGCTCAACATGAGCAAAGATCTTAGATTTCAGATCTACTTCCAGGGGAGATTAATATGAATGTCAATGATAGTAGTCTCCAGGTACAGTCCCTACGCTTTTCCAACCCTACAAGTTGTAAAAAAAAAAAACATACCTTTTAAACGTTTGCGAAGTAAGTTCCAAATGTAGTACCTACTAGACAGTAAGCGATTTCAGACATAGCTAATCTATGAATGTTTTTTCTCAATTTATTACACAGCTTAAATACTTGATAATCTGGCGGTATTTTCTAATATTCACTGTCGTCCATGGCAATACTGTGACAGCTCTTTCAGGTAACCGATGCTACGTTGTATTTCGTATCACACTGTGAATTAATTCTATTATTATCATTATTCAATTGTTTCATACAAGCAATGCAAGTGATGCCACCCGAATATACATATTGTATAATACACAAAACAGTAGTTGTGTACCAAATTACATAATATACACTAGCCTACCTAATGTCTGAATTTTATATGTCTGATAGCCATAGTAAGGAAAGCTGTGACAGTTAAGTACATGGAGTTTCCAACATTTCCCACTTTGTATTTCGGTTGCACCTTCCAGGAATCAGGGTATTTAAAGTGCACTTATTCTTTTTGGAATTTACAGTGTCATTTGTCAATGACAACATGAATGTAATGCGTCTGAATTGCATCACGCATTCATACAGTTGTATGAGAAATATGAAAAAGTTGGCTAGCTAATGTGATTTTAGACGCAGCCATCAAGTGCAGTAAAATGACCACAAAGGACTTCTTTTTAATAAATACAGAGTACATTTTTATATTGCTGCCATGTTATCTTGTTGCTAGGCCGATTGTTTGTTTGTGTTACAAACTGTAGTAGACTTTTATATTGCTGGAAGTTTTAAGATTATATGTAAAATTATAAAATAATGTCAACTATAATAAATATTTCATGTGCACATATTTATGTATGTGGTGAATAGCAATAAAATAGCTATATTATTTTATTGTATTATTTATTTTATTATAAGGCTAAATACAAATAATTATAGGCCTATAAGAAAATAATTGAACATCTTAAAATTACTCACATCAGGCATGCATGTTAATTTGAGTTCAGGTTGAGATCAAACATTCACTGCGATTGAAAAATGTGACTTTGGCATATGGCTTGCCACTCGTTCGAAAAAGACGTTTTAAATTTATAGTGTCATATGTTCTCCCCTCGCTTCATCCAATAATCTCGAGGTCCACTTTTTCTGGTTATTGGATCTGATTTCGGAGATAATGGATTTTTCAAATGTTGGAAATGTTTTGATTGCTGGAACAGGCCAGGGTTGTCCATATACCGACGATGGCTTCACTGATAGAACACAGATGGACTGCTGATGATTTATAGATCTGACTCCAGCTCACGAACAGAGATTGGAAGCGGCAAGTTTAGCGCGTTTAGTCTTTTCGATGGCTTCACTCATTGACTTTTTCAGGTGTCTTTTCTTTCTTTTCCTTTGTGTTTTATTCTTTCCTCCTCCCTCTCTCTCCTTTCTATACCCTCAGTTTCAGCTGCGGGTTCCCAGAGTAGCTGTAGGTGTGTGAGCGCCAGAGGCATGAAAAGCGAGACATGTTTTTTCCTCCGCTCTTTACAAAGAAAGGGCCTCGTTCGTGGTATTGCGTCGAGGGATGGTGTCTCTGTGCACCTACTCAATGAGAACAGGACCAGACTAATATGAAGCTGAGTCTGCCGCTCGCATGCGCTTATCAGAGGGATTCATTATTTTAGTGAGGCCAGACTGGACGGTGATAGACAGCGTGCAGCTGAAGCAGAGATGGACAGGGGGTGGGAGAGAGAAAGTGTTACACCTGTCAGGGGCAATCAACATAGCCCACAATAGAGAACTGTAAACAAGGATGCAGGACAGCACACAGACACAATTATGCACACATACACACCTACTTGTGCACACAAAAGAGCAAAAACAAACACAAACCGCAAATGCAAAGCACTGGCAGTGACAGATGTTGGCAGGGAATTGGGTGGGAAAAGAAACACTTTCATTTCTTTCTGCGCTTCATTTGGCTTTCATGGTGCGGATGCTACGAGGGAAAAGATGGGAAGAGAGAGCGCTGGCCTGCCTATCTCACGGCACACTGGGCTCCAGTCGTAATATCTGGTGGCTGCTCTGCCTTCTGTTGCTTTATCCTCAAATATAAATGGAAGCATTGGTGCCAAGCCAGATTAGAAGCGAAGTGGAAACACAGAAAGACAGTTTGTCACTAATCAGATGTTTGCGTTGGCTTGAGGAGCTATATTTGTGTTTGTAAAAGTGAGCATTTGCTTTGATAGTGCTGGACGTTGTTGTAGCAAAAACAAGGGAGATTGTCATGCCACTATCTGCTGTTTGCTGTAGTTCTCATGTCTATAGGCAGGTTTATGAGTTGTATTACTCATCATGCGCTGTATTATGCTTACAAAGTGAAGAGAGGCTCGCATCATGTAGGACAGAGGAGTGGGATGACAGAGTTCCCAGAGCTTCAAACAGCTTTAGCGTTTCTCTCTGCAGGTGCGCGTTCTGTCGTTCGACCACCTGGTGGCGGTAAAGTACAAGACAAACACGCACTTCTTCTCCGCTTCATACAAACTCCTTTAAAGGCACCGAGAACACGGCATTCTGAAACATCACAAAGAAAATATGCGCGGCCAAAACTTTTCAGTTCCTTTTAAAGGGAATTTCCAAGAGATTTGACAATGACAGTGATTAATAAATGTAGACTATTAGTTTTTTTTAATACAAAGAGATAAGAGCATGCGTGTATATATATATATATATATATATATATATATATATATATATATATATATATATATATATATATATATATATATATATATATATATATATATATATATATATGTTAATTTATCATTTTATATTAATTAGATTAAACAAAGTATTATTAGTAGTATTCATTATCAATAAATATTAATCTTAGGCTACTTCATATTTTTAATTGACTTCAGGTGAAAATGAAGTAGCTGATGCTTTCCACTATAACTCCTTAAATATACTACTAATAATAATAATTATAATACTTTAAGTGAATAAATGAAAACTAAATTTATACATTTCTTCCACTTTCTTTGTTTCCTTAGGTTTTTTTAAATATAGTTATAAAAAAATGTATTATTTATTTTAAAATATTTATTGATTTTTCTTAGCTTTTTTTTTGCATCTTGTGCTCTAGTGATATTGTAATGATGAAAAATCTTGTACATTATTTGCACTTATGTTATTGATTTTCAGTATAAAATAGACTAAACATGTAGTTTTTGAAGTCGCGGACATCTGTTTTGTGATATGCACATACATATTTGGGAATTATATTTTTAATTAAATCCAAGGTTTAAACCATGTAAAATTGTCCATAGATATTTTGTTATTGTCAATTTAATATGTTAGTGGATAATATATGTAAAATATTAGTAATATAATATTGTCCAAAAAAAAAAATTGGTCATAATGTGCTTTCGAGAGGCCAGATAATTTTTGTAAACATTCAGTTTACTTAGTTATTTGTGATGAAGATTTAAAAAAAAGACTTTACTTGATGGAATTCATTAAATCATAATACATCTCTCACACATAATGAAAAGAACAGCTTTTCACAATAATATACATATATTTATTTATATTAAAAACTTTTTAATTAACAGTCGTTTACAGGGAATCCACCTGCTTAAACTTCACTTACACCATCATTTCTTCTGTGTCTTGTCATTATATATTGAGCATCTCCTGAGCTGTTGGCTGCCCACTGTCACCATGGAGACTGTAAGGCTCTTTAGCTCATATAAGGGAGTTTAGATGTAGTCATAGCTGCCTTACAGATGATGGAACTACAGATGCATTTTATAAAGAAAGCGACATCACACAGTGCGGTACTGTGTGTGTATGTTGGGTAGTGTGTTCATATGTATTCACATGCATGTGATGTGACAGGGGTGAACTCAACTCCATTCAATCCCAGTATGGTGAGCTCAGCAGGAGATGCGGCTCACACACTCCCCCCACACACACTCCCTGCGCCATCAGCCCCCGTCTCCGCAGAGCTGCCATGCTAATCATTTAAACAGCACAATCAAAGCAAATAAGATGTTTCACATGGGGAGAAAAAGACGGGGAAAGTGATTATCAGTGTTTGTGAATGTAACAGAACTGATGGGACTTTGATTTTGATATTTTCTCCAGTTAGCAGTGACTCCAGGTTCAGGCCAGTAGCCATGAAAAAAAAAAAAAAACTACAGTTGCCATTGCATGAATAAAAGTTTCAAGAGAGAGAGAGAGAGAGAGAGAGAGAGAGGCCATTATAAACTCTTATAGTTTCCTAAGGGGACATGAAGTCTTTCGTGGTTTAATATTTTATTTTTCAAGTCACAAATGCATTATTCTAATTCTGTGTATCTTTAGTCGCACACTAAAATGGACCACGTTCACATCCAAATCCAGTTGAAATAAAAATATAACTCTTCCCACACAAAAAACAAACACATCTAACAAACAAGACGGATGGTATAAATAGTGAATGGTTATCTCCAGTTTTTAATAATTCTGTTAGGTTTGCAGACTAATTTGTATAATACACTTCCTGCCCGATCCTGTTGTGGTTAGCCAGAAGCATTTGATGTAGCGTCACGTATATGTTGAAAGGATCTGTGTGAATGCCGGTGTCACCCATGTGTGAGAGAAACTACTTAAAACAATAAATAGCAGACTGCATCTCAAACCAAGATAGTGCTAAACGGATCTCTTTAATGTCAAACACCCCTGTTTTTATTTAATGTTGCTGCTATCCACCGAGTGCTTTGGTGGGGGGGAAAAAAGGAGTTGCACTGAACAATAAACTGTTTTTTTTTTTTGGATGCTTGGATGGCGCAAACGTGAGCTATGTTGGTCCCAAGCATATGTCAAAATCAGTGTGTGTGTGTGTGTGGCACCGCTGTGAATAAATGATGCGTGTAATCAGTGTATTTACTTAGAATGTGGCAGTGGCACCTCTAGATTCACTTTTTGCATTTTTTTCCACTTCAGGAGAAAACAGATCCTCTCCACCAACCACAAAAACAGCGCTTTCTACACTTAACTGCCTGATTGTACATGTAATTTACTAGAAAGGCTGTGTTCAGAGTTTTTAGTGGTGGTGTGGTGCAGATACACAGATATGTTTCGGAGAAAGCGTCACTGCTTCAGAGTTTCTCTATACACACACCCAGTTTAGTGCCATGTTGTACCTTCAGTCAGGCCATTGGCTGCCTCAGTTGGTTTTCAAGGAATTGAGTAAAAAAAATGTATCAAAAAATGGGTAAATTGTTGGGTTCTTTGATGTGTATTTCTAGTAAACTATTTTCATCCTTTGAGAAAATAGCTCTTTTAAAATAGTCCCTCGGGTTTATAGAGGCATGTATTCAGCAAAATATTGTGTGCTATAATTAATGAAAAACAGCACTTCATGTATATTAATAAATAATTTACTTTACGTGCAAATGTATATCTGTGTGTGTTTGTACATGTGTGTTATACTTCATCCATGCAGCCGAATGCCATTCAGATCAGAGAAATCACCAGCACCAGCAGCCAAAATGTTCCTGAATGAGCGGTCAGTCAGAGTCCTGTTTGTTTATTTAAACCTAACTGGTATTTATGCCTCTGAATTGTACAGAGCTTCAGCCTAAATTCTGCAACATCTCTCAACCAGTCATTTAACGTCCATGATTATGCTGTCGCCAATCGCTGCTGGGCTGGAAAAGGGCAGTTCCATTCCAGTGGCGGTTGTGTGTCTCTCCAGTCGCAGTTGCGCATTTGACCAATCATGGAAAACTAACATCACTTTTAAAACATATTCATAGCACATTTAGATCATATTTAGATTTTTGAATTTTTTTACAAAATGTTATAGCTTTATAACATGTATTGAGTTAAAAATGTGTGCAAAATGCAGGGTTGTAAATTACTTGAACAGGGTTGTTCAAGTATTAAGCACATAAACTTGGACTTTCTTTGCTTTGACTTTGTTGAGATTCTGAAATCTGAATATATGTATATATATGTATATATGTATATATGTATGTCAGCAGACTCTCTCTAAAGTTTCATGATTCTGGAATGTTCCTCCACCTCACTGACCCCCCTGTAAAATACCTGAAAAGACACAGTTAAAGGCCTACAGCACAGTTGCTTTGACCTCCATACTAGCAAACTAGAAGGCTGTGATGTCAATTCCCTGTTTCACATAGGCTTAAAGGGTTAGTTCACCCAAAAACGAAAATGTGATGTTTATCTGCTTACCCCCAGTGCATCCAAGATGTAGGTGTGTTTGTTTCTTCAGTAGAACACAAATTAAGATTTTTAACGGTTGCAGTCTGCCAGTCATAATGCACGTGAATGGGTAACATTTCTATGAGAGTAAAAAAAAAACAGGCTTGGACAACATGCACAAAAACCCTGCTGCTCCTGACGACACATTGATGTCTTAAGACACGAACCGATCGGTTTCTGTGAGAAACCGAACAGTATTTGTTTTTTTTTTTACCTCACATCCAGACGAATCTCATCTAGTATCATTCATTACTTCCTTCTAGTAAGGTCAAACCGGCCTGATCATAGATATATACAGTATATATATTATGTAGATGCCTCAACTGACCGATCCGCGCAGGCACTAATGAGGAATCTTTATTGATATCTATGATTTTTGGTATCTATTCCTTTAAGATAGTCCAAGACTAAAATGATTTTTAGTTGTCCACCCACATTACTTATAGGTAGGACACTTAAAATGATATACATTAAAAAAAATCTTGAGCTCAAACTTGACTTTTAACCCCTATTGTAAAGCTAGTGTACTCTGCCTTTATATTGTCTGCAAAAGGTGAGAAGTCAGACCAAGGCAAATAACTTACACATTATCAATATTTGGTTGCTGTTCACATTTACAAAATCATTTTAGTAACACCGGTATAAAATCTGGTGTCCATGGCATTTCAAAAGCCATCTCAACCATCCTTAAACGCTATTAGTAAAAATAACCTCTCAACTATTTGTTTTACCTACACTTTTATTCAGGTATTGTGTGTGTCAGAAGTGCTTCAGTGACAGTTGTATGACAGGCTACACTGTAATATTAACGCTGCACACTTTAATGGACAGTAAAACAACGGCAGAATACCATAACTCCAGCCGGACACAGTAACTTCTAAACAACGGCTAAACAATAGCAGAGTATCCAAACTCAATTCTAAAACAAAGGCAAAGAACAGTAACTGGTGTTATGGTGTTCTGCTTTGGTTTCTCCTGGGCTTTTGGAAGTTACTGTTAAGAAGACAACCCATTATTTTCTCGATAAAACAATGGAATTGACTCAAGATACTTATCCACATGATAAAGGAGGTCTTGAATGTCCCAAAAATATAAGTACCCCAATATTTATTTATATGTATTTGACAGATGCTTTTGTCTAAACTACTTTTAAGTACCGAGTAATATTAAGTAACTACATGTACTTACTATAGGGTTAGGCTTAGGGTTTGGTTTAGGGTTAGTTTCATGTTACTATTATAAGAAGGATACTGTAAAATAAAGTGTAACCAAATAAAGTGTTACCTACATTTTTAATGCTTCTTTATTTCTTATGCATCTTTTATGATTATTTAAAAAACTCTTATTTAATGGACTCGTATGGGTCCATTATGTGATGTGCTATAGAATAAAGTTGAATTGCCTTAGAATTAAGAAAAAGTTATTACGTCAATCACTGTCTAATCAAAGCCTTTTTCTGTGATACAGTTCAGAGTGTCAGCTACTGTTTTTTTAGGTATAATTTATTATATTTTGTTTTTTGAGGTTTTAAGAGCATTTGTATTTGGGAACATTCATTCCATCTAAAGCATCACATCATGTTGCATGACACCTCTGATAACGAAATGTACATTTGTGTTTTCTATTTTACTGAAAGCTTCCTGGTTTCCACGGGTGTGCAGATGTTTCATTCAAGATTTCCGTTTGAGATTAATTTATTTCCGGCGGAATACTAATAGCCAAACTCGAGCGATACAAAGTTTTCTGTTTCGGAGCCCTGCTGATGACCTCATCAGGAAAGCGCCCATCCTCAGTGTCTCTTTCCTTCAAACGCCAGCCAAGACGCTGAGGTAGAGAAAAGCTCCGGCACAGATCTCCAAAATGAACGTGTCTCTTATGTGCGAACCCAGCACAGACCCATACTTTCTTCCCTGCGCCTTTCATCCGTTCTCATACTTCTCACATTTCTCTTTCACTCTGCCTCACTGGCTGGTTGAAAGTTGTCCTGCCTTTTATTTTCAGCAGTATTAATTTGGTGGAGTTTGCCAGCTCGGCAGTGGCGTGCTCTTCTCACTTGACGTTTTGCTGAAGTTTGTATGCCACTTGAGCTTGCCGTCTCCCTCGCTAATGATAGCGGCGCGGGCTCTCAGGGGAGTGCGGGCCGCCTCGCACGGCTCCCGCGCTGGATATTTTAGGAGGCAGCCTGTAAGGCACATCATTGCCTGCTCATCCTCCTTCCCTTTTCTCTTTCTCTCTCCTCTCCCTCTCTTTTTGTTGTTGTTGTATGTCTGTGCACGCATACATTCTTGAACGTGTGTATTTTTTTTTTTCCTCAGACATATTTTTGATTTCTGAGGGAATGATGAGAGGGGAAAAAAAGAAAAAGTGTGTATGAAAAAAAAATCCCTTTTTATTAACTTATTCATTGTATATGAAATCAAGAGCTTTTTCTCCTTCTCTTCTTGCTTAAACCAAATGAATGTTTAAAGAGGTAATTTACAGGGCCCTGTCAGGAATCCACATTGTGTATCACACAAACATGGGGGAAAAAAGGAAATTCCAAACTAGACAGTACATAACTGAACCGAGGAATCTCGGCGGGAGGTCCGGATACATTATACAACAATCTGTGTTGTCTCTTGTTTAATTTAAAGCTGTTTTTAAGGCTGTTGCTGGGGTCAACAACACAGAAAATGGATCGCCCATAGAGGTCAAGCCCATATTGACAGACTTCAGGAGAGAGAAAAATGGACTGAAAAAAGTGTAGTAGTAAACCTGAGGATTAGCAAACATAAAGCAACTAGGGAAAACAGAGTCTGTTTGAAAGCACTTTGCTATTCAATTCTGTCAATTGTAATTCAGAGATTCTAGACAACTAAAAAGTAAAAACTCAATACGCACACACAAGATTTATTTATCTTCCAAGGCTCTTCATTCCTTTGTTATGAGAGTATAGCATCTTTTTGAATATTGATTTTGTAAGCATTTAGCTGTTAATGAAGTTGTTTCACAATTTGATTTACTTTAATCCTCCCTAATGCTTCAGAATGAAAACAATACTGTTTCTTTATTGTCTTGACCCCATATTCATGTTTATTTTGGCTAATCATGATCAGACAAAAGCAAATTTATCCCCAGTGTCACGTGATCCTTCAGAAATCTTTCTATAATGCTGATTTGCTGCTTAAGAAACATTTCTTATTAGTTTCAATGTTGAAAATAACTGTGCTACTGAATATTTTTGTGTAAACCAAGGTTCTTTGATTAATTGAAAGTTTAGCATTTATTTGAGATTTATTTGAATTTTACTTTTGATCAATTTATTGCATCCTTAATAATAAGAATAATATAAAAAGAAATAAACAGAAAACAATACTGACCTCTAATTCATGATTATTTTGGTTAAGCTAATTTAAAGATCAATCTCAGAAATGGATCGATTTCCTCATTCAACTCTGTTTCCACTTTTGTTAGGTGCAAAAAAACGCAGCTTGGACATTCTGCTAAATATCTTCTCGCAAGAAAAAAAGTCATTTGGGTTTGGAACAACATGACAGAATTTAATTTTTTTGGGATGAACTGTCCCAAACAGTCACACCGGTGTAGGTCTAAGAAAAATTTTTAACGTCAGTGACAAACATTTCGGGTCAACTGTTTTTCCATTCCGTTCTCTCATATTCTTCACTCTGCCTGTTGAAGTATTTCTCTTTCCTTTCCTAACATGCTCTTTGACACTCTGTCTCTCAATCGCTCTGTCTTTCCTCTCTCTGTGTGTCTCTCCTTAGTGTCATTGTGTCAGGTAGTGACAGAAAGACTCACCCACCCTGAATCTCCTCATGTCAGCTCTTATTCCCTCACAGCTCATCGCCTGCGTGCTGTCACACCAGTCGTTCTCTCCCCCCCCAGCACAATTCGCGGAAGCTGATCATACCTCACCCAATCAACAGGCCACAGCTTCTGATCTAACCTGTTGCCCCGAGCCTGTTTTCTCCTGACAAGCACACATTGGCCTTTGACCTCCGGAAGAAGAGAGCTCAATTGCTCTTTTTTTTTGTGCTGTGGTGGTGAAGAAAGACAGAAGTTCATGGAGGAGTGATGTGGGTTGCAGAGTGATGACATCGTCCTTGTCCCCCTTATGAGGTGTTCCGTCAGCTGCTTATGGTTCAGTGGGCCTTCTTTATTGCTCTAAAAGAAAATTATATATTATATCAGGAAAATAATCTAATAATAATGATTTTAAAAATCCTGTTTACAAACAAATGCTTGGTGGTGACACTTCCAGGTAGAATTTTATTTATTTTTTATTTTATATTTTAATATATTTTAAAATGTCATTTATTCATGTTATGGCACAATTTAATTTTCCGGATTCTTTGATCAATAGAAAGTTTGAAAGAATCATTTACTTGATCTACATTGTCACATTGTATCAAAACAGTTTTTGTCAGTTTTTAATCAGCTTAAAGGTGCAATCGGTGATTCTCTACAGAAACATTTTTTGTTACGCTGATTGAAAGTCTCCTCATATCCTGATAGCAATCACTATGTTAAGCGTAAATGGTCTGAATTTATTTTTAATAAATATAGTTTGTGGAAGGCGTAGGACCATAGAATGTTTGTTCAATCATTGCATTTAGTCTGAATTAAATTAAATCATGTGTTCCCTGTCAGTCAAAAGCAGAATCCAAAATCGCCCCCTAAACCCTCAATCCTGATTCCCTACTTTAGTCCACTTATACAGTTCACTTCAAAGAGTGAATAAAAAAACCGACTGAACAAATTCGGACAGCCGTTGAACACACATTGGCTGTATGCTTGTTATTGCAGTGAAATGTGAGATTGAATGAGTGCATTCAATAACGTCCACTATGGTTTTGAACACCATTACAAATGGCTGTCCCTTCAAATAATGCCCTATTTGAGAGTATAAGGGGTGATTTCGGATTACGCTTGCATACCACCGCGCAGCCTGTTCACACAGACAAACAGTTGTTTACATTTGTTATTGTTGTACTGTATTGTTATTCACTGTACTGTAACTTTTTCTCACCGGTGAACGACACATGATGTATCCAATAACGTTGTCTCTGGTCCAGGCCCAGTTCCAGAATCAAATCACTGAGGGTGCTTCTGAAATCACTGAGGGTGCTCTAGTAAAGTGTAGATAGGCAAAGCAACGGCTCCACCATAACAGTGTACAGTGAGAAATGTATGATTATTTATTATTATTAATAAGTTATCACTTTTACCAATAATTGGAATTTCTAAAATATTTTTCTACAAATTGTCTATTCTATTAGTCTGCCTTTACATTGCTTTAATGCGTTACTATTTAATATGTCATCTTCCTGAGAACCAGAAAAAAAAAAGGTTTTTGGACTTTTGAAATTTTTTTGTAATTTTTTTGTTATATGCTATATCCTCTGCTCTGTAGAGGACACCAGAACCCATGTATTGAGAAAATTAAAATACATGAATAGACAAACAATGGGATTTTTTTTTTTTCATTAACCATTTTTAGTGCAATTTTTTAGTTTTTTTTAATACAAACTTTGTATAAAGATGATTCTCAATGTTATGGAAGATACAAAATAATTTGATACCATTTTACTTTATGCAATATGTATGTAAACATGATCATAAATGCCATTCACATTCTTGGCAATGCATCTATACACTATCTAATTTGCATATTAATTTATTTTGGGACAATATGTAATGTAAAAAGACGTGTAAAAATATTTTCATTACACTAATGATATTCTTATATTTCATAAGAATATACAATATCTTATATTTCATAAGAATATCCAGACTTAAAACTGTGCATATTGTCAGAGAAATTTGCTAAATATTGTCCTCTACAAACCTCTTATCTGGGTCTCAGGAGGATATTTCTGTCTCATGCAGAGTGGCTTTTGTCTTAGATGTCACTTCCGAAACTTTGCAGCATGCAATTGGCCGTCGGTCCTCTTAGCAACAATAGTTTTATTAAATAAATGTTATAGACTGTAGCCTCGAAAGTGAGCCAAGATCGCAAGTTGTCTCTTACTTTCATCGTGTCTTGTTAGTGAGAGGTTTCGCGAGCCTGCATTAACTCAGCACTGAATAGCCTAAAAACTCTGGCGTTTTGAGCGGTGACATTCTGATCGCATTCGAGAGACCAACAACTATAGGCCTATCTGTGATTGGCTACATTACTCACCGTCACCGCTGCTGTAAATAGATGCATTTGACGCTCTCCAGAGCATGGACACAAATTTGTAAATCTGCCAAATCTGTTTTGCCAATGTTATTACAGTATCAACTGAGGGGGACTTATCTTGTGTTTGAGGGTGCTTAGCAGATGAACGGTCAGCGTAGAAACGACCAGAGCCTGGGCCTGCTCTGGTCGTCTCGCTTCTGGTCTGTGTGCGTTCATGAGCTTTGGAGGAGGTATGGGTTTGCAGGAATCCAGGTGGGATTGCATGCTTTCAATGCTAGCAGGCTAAAGTTAGCATTTCCCAGATCACCTATTGCACCTGTAATGTTTTTAATCAAACTTAATGTATGCTTTACAAAGACTTACTGACCCCAAACATGCAATGATGTGCATTCATATTGATTTTGAATGTACCTTGAAAAGTACAATTAAAATCAGCAGTTATGTTTAATCAATGTCAAATATTGCAGTGAGAATTAAGAGTAAAGACATGTCACTTGACTGCTGGGTATTTTTATTTTATATGCCACATTTCATAATTACATGGTGCATAATACATTTGACTGTGTATTCAACAGCCTTATATGCAACACATTCGAGGGCTGAATAAAATTGAAGCGGAGTCCATTTTAAAAACATTTTCTTTTCCATTATAAACGACGTCTTACTTTATGATAACTTAAAATACAGTTTCACAAATTGTAATTTGCATTGTTAAACATCATTACACAGCACTGCTCAAAGTCAACACTAAATGAGAACTTAAAGGTTTCTTGTATAATATTATCTTTAAACAGATAGTAAAAGGCTAATTCATTTTGCTTTATGCAGCTATTAGACACATTCATTTAAAGGAACACTCCACCGTTTCTAGAAATAGGGCTTATTCAACATCTTTCCTACATTTAGATATGTGGGCAAATGTATTTTTGTCTCAGTGCATGCACTGTTTTAGTTTGGCAGGGTCGCCACTACTTTAGCTTAGCAAAATGAATGGAATCCTATGTTGCCAGCTAGCATGTCCCGAGTAAAAGTGATTTTCTTGACATTGATGAGAGTTAACACACTAAATAAAATGCCTAAACTAAATTCTGCCTGATCAGCACTAAGATGAAGCTCATGTGAAAGTGTTTTCACACACATGTATTGTGTTTGTGTGTGAAGTATGGTGCCCTGGGGCAGATACTGAACACGCAGACACAGGTGAATGGCACACAAGGGAAATTCTCTGCCATGAGGAAGAATTTATAGAACCTCGCTGAAACCTGATAAACTTACATTCCCATAACATATCCACCCCTGTGTGTGTGTGTGTGTACTCATGGATCTAATGCTTCACAATTTACCCCAAAGTCCTACAGTGACCTTTCCTCCAACCTGTCTCTTTCTTTAATCTGGTACCACTCCAAATTTAACTGCTTTGTTGACTTTTCGATCCATAATACCACATGTACTATGTCTGTGTTTTGTGAAATTTCTCACACTCTTGCTTGTGGAGTGCAGCGCTCTGAGTGCGGCCTCTGAATTTCATTCTATATCCCAGCACTGTACACATGGATGCATAACGATGGATAAACACACATCTATTTGTCTGCTAAGCTTATGTTTACCATTAAGATAAATATCACTATGACAATGTAATCCTCTTCTGTCAGCCCATCCCCATTCATGCATTAGAAGAATGATTGACAGGCCATTGCCGTGTGTGTAGATTCTCAGCAGGATGTCCAGTAGGCACATTAAGCTGTTGGTTCAAGCATGCAACCTCATTGCACAGCACAAATCCTGCACAAGGTCTGCTATAGGTGCATGTCTTGTTTAAAAAGGATTAGAATAATAATTTAAACTATTTATTGAAATGCATAAATTAGCTGTGGCAAAGATATAGCTGTTGTGTTTGTGGATGCGTTAGAGTGGATCAGATCTTGCTTGCTTGCATGTAATAATAGTGTAGGGATTCCTAAATGTGTTCCATGGGGTTTTGGCAATAATTATTAATTTCTTTATGCTTTGCTGTAGCTAGAAATGAAAAATGTTAAAGGATTTAAGTTGGGTTTTTTTTTTTCATGATTTATTGGTTTATTTGAAAAAGATTGGGAAACACTGATTTATTGACTAATGTATGTATGATATGTAAATATAATAATATATGCTACCACTACACTACTATGCCATATCCATAATATAATTGCTATTAACTTTTTTTTTAGAAAAAGAAGCACAAAATATTTTAATACATCAGTATAGCCTATTTTTGATTTGATAAAGAGATGCTTTTAGATTAAAATACATCTGACAAATTACTGAGTCTACTAGGAGGATCATTTTAATTAGGTTATGTGTTGCGCATTGAGGTTGCAACATAAGTGCGACCTAATTAATATTCATAAGCTAATCCTTCACCATAGTAGGATGCATGATTTTGCTTGCGGGCCAGACGAATATCTTGTTTGAAATTGAAACGCATAATATCTTCATTTCGGGGATATAAACAGTAAAGTGAATGAATAACTGAGTTTATGTTCAATGTATTGCAAAAATAAAAATATTTATTGGCCTACAATCAAGTCGTTTTCTCGTCGTCACACCAGCAGCCAACATTAGTTTAGGCTATTCCCAAATTCCCGCCTTCCTATCGCTGGTCCTGGCACACGCTCATGAATATTACTTTAAATGAATAACAATAATATAATTAGTTGTATAATAATTTAACTATAAACTTTTAATTTGTATTATTTATGTGAACGTCACATGCACTAATTAACATTCATGAGCATGGACCTGGCCCAATTTGTCACAGATAGGCTACCACAAAAGGCTATTTATCTACTGCAGATATCGATCAAGTCTTGTTATGGCTACAGAACTGAAACAAAGACAATCAATAGCATTGAAACCAGAAGCTTGACAATGATTTTATGCAGTGCTGGTAAAATAAAGATTGAAAGTAGAACACCATAAAGGTTAGACCTAACTGCTGATAAGCTGACAGATTGTTGGAGTCATCATTAATAAATCTTAGTGGCTTTTGCAGGCACCATGTTCAAACAATGAAGCATTTAAGAAGATTAAACAAGAAACATAATTAAAATGCATGTATTTTGCAGAGTGCTTGCTGATACAAGATTGTGGAATATATATATATATATACTTTATAATGTGTGGAATATAAAGCTCATCAGAAAATATTGCTCCTTTATTGAACATATAGCTACCTAGATACCTGGGAGAATCCTCTGTTTCAGCTTCCCTGCCCTGTGCAAGCACCCACATCCGCAAACATGCATAGACTCACACACATCAGGTTTGATGGATGAGGAAATAGATGGCAAATTGTTGTGTCCACTCTGATGGATGACATCATTTGGCCAATGTGCTGATCATGTATGCCTAAAAGTTGAGTCTCCTTTTTCCTTCTCGCTTTGTTTACCATTGATTTTCTCAGCTTGTTATGCTCCCTTTCCCTTTGAATCTAATTCATGGAAAGAACCACACGTCGAGACCCCGTCTCTACCCATCAGCCTCTGCTCCACACCATCCATCTCTATCTCAAGAGCGCTGGGCATGATAAATAAACATTCCCCCTGACACACACCTGTCATTTATTCTAAATATTCTTCATTCTTTCCATATGAACCAATGTCCTCCATTCTGTTTATTTCACTAGGGTGATTTGAGTATTTGTTTCATGCCATTTGTTTTTGTGTGTAATGCAATAGTGCTAGGGCGACGGAATCTGTGAATCCAGTGAGAGACATTTCCAAATTCTATATTTAAACTGGCATTACTATTACATCTATAAAATACGTATTAATTCTTTTCCATCCAAGAACTAAGTTCTGCTTGCTTTTGTGTCACTGTCTTATGAGAGTTTGTGGCAGTCATGCGTTCATATATTCATATGGGCTGGCAGCAATGGGGACAGCTGCTGATTGATGGAGAACAGACTGTCGGTGGCCAGGTTTATGAGCCACGCTGCATTTGAATATCGAGAGCGTGTCTGTGTCACCCACCCCATATTGTGAATTATATGACAATGCATTATGTTCAAAACCTGTCACACAAAAATATAAGCAAGTCTTCCTAGTGAGTAAAAATTATGGCATGAAGAATGCCCTTATACCTCCACTTGGACCTTTTTCTGTCGACTTCTTCTTTTAAGAGGCTTCCTAATAAGAATAAGGCACTGATAAAACATATAAACATGTACTATAATAAAATATACTATCATTAAAAAAATTGTCAGAATATATGGATTTTTAATATAGGCCTAGGTTATTCTGAGTGCCATATATACAGTACCGGTCAAAAGTTTGAAGACATTACTATTTTTAATGTTTTTGAAAGAAGTTTCTTATGCTCACCAAGGCTGCATTTATTTGATCAAAAATACAGAAAGAAAATCATATTGTGAAATATTATTATGATTTCAAATAATGGTTTAATAATTTCAAATATGCTAATTTGGTATTGCTGCTTAATATTTTTTTAGAACCTGTGATACTTTTTTCAGGATTGATTGATGAATAAAAAGTTAAGAAGAACAGCATTTATTCTAAATATAATTATTTTTTAACAATGTAAGTATTTACAATCACTTTTTATGAATTTGAAGCATCCTTGCTGAATACAAGAAAAAATACTGACCCCAAACTTTTGTACGGCAGTGTATATTGTTGCAAAAGATTTCTATTTTAAATAAATGCAGTTTTTTTTAAACTTTTTAAAAACCTTTTATTCATCAAAGAATACTGAAAAAGCATAGGTTATAAAATAATATTAAGCAGCACAACTGTTTCCAACATTGATAATGAATCATCACATTAGCATGATTTCTGAAGGATCGTTGACACTAAAGACTGGAATAATGATGCTGATGAAAATTCAAATTTGTATCTCAGAAATAAATTATATTTTAAAGTAGATTAGACTAGAAAACCATTCTTTTAAACTGTAATAATATTTACTGGTTTATTCTGTATTTTTGATCAAATAAATGCAGGCTTGTTGACTTCTTTCAAAAACAAAGAAAATAGTAATGTTTCCAAACTTTTGGCCAGAAAATAAATAAATAGATTTAGTTATAAATGTTATAAATTAAGTTATAAATTACATAACTTTATTAAATAAAAAGAAAATATACATACAAATAAATGCATTATAATTTACAAAACAATTAATGATATAAAATAAATGATTATATAAATATATGATAATAAAAATTATATAAATTACATTACATTTAATAAATGAATATTATTTCTCTTTATTGAGGGGTTTTTTCACTTTTGGGTAACTTTTTAAATTGCTGAAATTTTCAACTTTTTCGCCACATTACTTTCATGCAGCACAGCACAACAGACACTGAGAGACAATTAGAATGTTCACGGGGTGGTGAGTGTGGAATCAGACAGAGAGAGGAAGAGCAAAGAGATTACTGCTGACGGCTCCAGTGTAGCTCTGTGAAAGCGATCACACCCGGTTACAACGTGTAGGAGGACTTTTGTCACCACAATGAATCAGGGGAGGGAAGGAACACGGCAGAGGCTGGCAGAGCCACTCTAGCGAGATCAAGAAGCAGCTAATGAGGAATTGTTAGATCCCAAAATTAAAGCCGGGGATATCTGTTTGTACTAGGCCCCCTGACTGAGAGAATTACAGTTTCTGAATGGAAAAAAAAAAAAACACATGCAAACATTGTTGTTTGAGTTAGTGCGCAGACTTCCGCGATTCAAACAACTCTTCAGCAGACTAATCAGACAAAAAAGGAGAATGATGCATTCTGTTACGGGACTCAAAGCAGAATTCAGGTTGGCAGAGGCATTGGGTAAGCTTGTGTGAGGACTAGGCAGCTCAGCAGGTGGAGATAGTGAGGGGAGACACCTCAGGGGTTAACAACTACATGCCCTTTACTATAATAACACACAACCCTTGTCAGACTGAAGAGGGCTTTTGGAAATTAATTTAGCCGCTCAACAGCTTCTTTACCAAGAGCATGAGTCAATAACATATTCCCTGGAGTCATGTAGCTTTATTTTACATCTGTCAGTCATGTGTAGAGTGTGAAGAGAAGTGGGCATTATTGACCACTTACAGGGCTTAATGGGCCCCCCAGGCCAACACTCTCACCCTCACACCCACCCTCATTCTCTCCTTCACATGCTCCGTTTGATAAAAATGATTTTCATGAATTTGTAAAGCAAACTTAAAAGTAAAAGAATAGCAAATCAACCCTGTACACCATAATGTTGTAATCCCTAAATTTACTACCATTCAAAATGATTGATTTAGGTTTCTTTCTTTTTTATTTTTACAAATTTGTATAGAATTTAGTGGTTATCAAACATAACATTTAAAAAATATGAATACATATTAATTATCAGACAGAATTTGAATAGAATTTGTCAAAATGTTTTTAAAAATAGAATATGTCACTTTGAACAAAAGCATCTGCAAAATGCACTTATAAAATTAAATTAAATAAAGGCAGGATCTGTCACACTTTCTGCTCATTAGTCATTTTGTCACAATGGGAACCTGCTGATATTCAGCCTATTAGTATTTAGCAGCTTTTTAAACTATCCCTATCCCTAACTTGTCTTTTGTAACTATTAATGGACTATTGTTAGTGCTTTCACTCTTGGCTCTCCTTTCATGGCCAACAGCCAAACTTCTTACCCAATTTATCAGACCCCACTGAAACTCTCCCAAACTCAGCAGAGCAATTGTCTCTACCACTGTGAGGCAATATTTAGTAATCCTTATGCAATTCTGCTCAACCATCACTGTTGTGCTTTTGACAGCAAACAAAAAGTTCACTCTTTTGTTTTACAAAGAACATAAAACATTACATCAATGCCATGACAATTGTGTCTGTGTGTGGGGGATGGGAGGGGATATTTATTTGTGTACTGTCATCAATTTGTCAATAAAAATATTTTTGAAGTGAAATTTTTTGCACTCTCCCCGAGAAACTGCTGTTCGCTCGCAAAATGTTTGGTTACCCAAGAGAAACTGCTTTTGCTCTCAACATTTTCTGCGTTACCCCGATAAAAATGCGTTCGAATGCAAAATGTTTGCGTTCACCCGAGAAACTGCTTTTGCATTCACCCGAGAAACCGCATTTGCATTCACCCGAGAAACTCTGTTCGCTCGCAAAATGTTTTGCGTTTACCCAAGAATCTGCGTCCGCATTCCCTGGAGAAACTGCGCTCGCTTGCGAAATGTTTTGCATTCCATCGAGAAACTGTGTTCACATTCACCCGAGGAACTGCACTCGCTCACAAAATGTTTTGCATTCCTCTGAGAAACTGTTCGCTCACAAAATGTTTTGCGTTTACCCAAGATACAGCGTTCGCATTCCCCCGAGAAACTGCACTCGCTCGCAAAATGTTTTGCATTCCCCTGAGAAACTTTGTGTTCACTCGCAAAGTGTTTAGCGTTCAAAGAAACTTTGCCTTGGCTCACTAATTTTTTTGCGTTCCCCTTGAGAAACTTTGTGTTTGCTCGCAAAATTATTATTATTATTATTTTTCATCACCAGACCAAGCTCAATTTAAAGGGGTGATGAATTGAGAAACCAACTTTCCCTTGAGCCTTTGATATATCAAAGAAGAAACGCAACTCAACTGATGAATATGTATGCATGCTTCTGAAGCCCCGCCCTCAGAGTTGAGGAGCTTCAGGTTTACAGAGCAGAAATCATGGCGAGCAAAGTAATATATTGCTCTGTGCCAGGTTGTGGAAGAACACAGTCGCTGCATAAGCTTCCTTCGGATGCTACTATTAGGAATGAGTGGTTGAACATTATTTTTAATGAAGTTCCAGCTCATGTGGGGAAGACATGTATGTGTGTTCTTCATTTCACTGCGGAATCGTTTGTAAACAAGTCTCAGGTGCTGGATTTGCAGACACAGTGTTGTGCCTTCTATATTGGATTCGACAGGTATGGTGCAACAAACTTATGTGAGTAAAACGTCTTTTTTATATGTAATAGTAGTCCTGGGGCTTTGTGTTTTCCAGACGGCTACCAAAACATAAGCCCATCGGCAGGCCGATGAATCTCAAATAGTGAAATAATATTCCTTTCTTGATCTGGCCGCGCGCACGTGTGTGTGTGTGTGTGTGTGTGTGTGTGTGTGTGTGTGTGTGTGTGTGTGTACGCACATGCGTTTCGTGCTTATCGACCGATCGGTCGGGCCATGTAATACAGAAATAATATTCCAATCAATCTCGGGTGGATGAGAAATAAATCTTTGTGTTTGTTTGATAAAAACGTTTATGAGCCCTGTGATCGAGAGAATCATTCCGATTGCCGCTTTCAAAACGATCCCTCAAAACGACGTGAACTGAACTGACAGGGGAGCTGAAGCTCATTAAATATGCAAATCTTATCCAATTCCAGCCGTGGGGGTTTACTTCCAAGTCTCCAGTGCGGCACGCCCATCAAAACCCAGCGTTCAGGAGAAAGCCTCAAAAGCCTATTACTTATTCATTATGATGTGTTTGAATGTAAAATCCACACGAACGTCATTAGTTGACCTCAGACAACAGTATAAAAAAATTAAAAAGCCAGTTCATGACACCTTTAAGATTGAACATTGGTCTGGGGAGTCTGCTCTGTATTTTCTACTGCACAAGAGGCGTGGTCAACGAGCATTATTTGAATAATTCTGTACGCAATTGGATAGTCCTTCAACCAATCAGACCACAAGAGAAGTGATCAACGGGCAACGACCATCGCTTCTCTATCTGGCTTCTCTATCTGTCATCGTGTTAAACCCGCCAATAGCGCACCAGTTGGATAAGCCAGTCTGTGATTGGTTCTCGCAAAAGTGTAACAGAAGCAGTAGAAATTAATGTACGGGTTTTCAGACTGAGTTGCCGGGCGAAATCAAACCGCTGGCAGATCAGGCTGGGCTTAAACAGTCTACACACCATGTCACTTAAGGGGCTCTGTAGCTGTAAAAGTGAATTCATGACATTTTCTTTTAGCTCTAGAATGATTGGTCACATGGCATTTACAGCTTAGGCGATAGTCCAATGGACAAAGACTTATAAATCTGATTTCAAATTGTGTATATTAAATTATTATTACTATTATTTTTATTTTTTTGTCCTACCTATAAGGAAACAACCTGGCAGGAAATGTATGACCTTTAAATGACACTTAGTCTTAACCTTTTTATTCATATGGAGTTCATTATACGTATACACAAGTACATACATTTTTTTTAAGGAAAAACAGAACATAATATTCTGGACTGTGTAAGGAAGCATCTTGGTAGTTGTGCTCATATGGCCCTGGGCACAATTACTGTGGTTAAAGCTCTCAGGTAAGCAAATATTTCAATATATACGAAGCAAACATGAGCAACTCAACAGTCGGAAGATGTACACAAGCCCTCAGTTTCTTCCTCTTTTAAAAACTTTTCTACCTTTCTTTCTGCATGCCCTGAAAAAGTCAAACTAGTTGTAAAATCCCTCTTCTTGCCCGCAGGACAGAAATCACCTAGCCACATGCCTGGTGGGCTTGCTCTAAGCTGAGAAGGTTTGAAATGCATGATTGCCATTCTCCAAACTCTCACTATTCCTCCGGTTCTCTCTTTGTTGACACACAGATAAATGAGTAACACATCAAAGGGAGGCGGTCGTACTCTCTCTCGACCCACAGCACCGGTACCCCCTTACCTCAATCTTCTTTAATTTTGCAGATAAAATCAAAGAGCCTAATTTTCGCCTCTTCATTTGAAGCAAGTCGCTGGACCATGGTGCTAAGAGGAAAATCAATCCAGACTAAGTGAAAGATCAAACTCGATATGTACGTTTAGGATTCAAGTGACAGTATCTTCATTACGCCAAACATTCCTATCAGCAAATGATGCACGAGGGACACACTTGGAACTGTCGAATAGCATTTCAACCTGTCCGAGAAATCTTTTCAAGTCATTTTTAGTGGTTTTGAGTTACAGTAAATGGACTAAAGTTTAAATTGGTGCATTATTAATTGCATGAAAAGGGTTGAATCTGGTAATATCTGGCCATGGTAAAGTTTCGTGTAATTTCAGGTTTGCCGGATGTATGCAGAAAAATCCTGAGCTAAGTTACATAGAACAGTATATTTCGAGAAATACCCAGATTTGCATACATGGACATATCCATGAATCCGTGAAATTTCATGGACATTTACAGGTGAAATACTGATGGCTGTCAGGTGTGTAGACCTTTTATATGTTAATGACCGGCAGTTAAGGTGCTTGCTTTGTTCTTAGTTGGAGGGAGGAGGATGAGCCAGGGAAGTTTTACAAAACCGCCTCAAAATAGTCTTAACTCTAACTAGCTTTATCCTTTTTGACAGAGCCATTAGAGAACATATCTATGTATTATTTCACAGAAATTAAGACCTGGTCCTTTAGCGGAGAAGTGGTTTCTCTAGCAGAATAGTGATTAATCCTATATATACTCTTTATTATACTCAATATCTTTAATTACAGTTTTTAGGTTTTAGATACTATTTACTATTTTTCGTTCTTCACTTTCGGCAGAGCTCAGACTACAGGAGTTTTAAATCTTAACCAAGTGTGAAATCTCGTTGCATCACGCACATAAGGAGAATCTTCACATATTTTTCTTCTTTCAAATTTCAAACCTGCAAAATTAGAAAATTTGAAAAAGTCAAGGTATTCTTAAGATTATCTTGCCAGATTTAGCACCACACATGATCTCGCGGGGAAGTGATGTAAACAAAATGGATACTGTGTGTTGGCAAACTTGCTGTATCAATACTTATTCTTCATAGCGAGAAAAAAATCAACCATGTTGTGGCCACATTTCGACCAGCTGTTCCTCCATCTCCATTGTCTGGTACAGCTGCTTGTTGCTTTGCAATCCCCATTTCAAAAGTTCTGTCACTTCCGTCTACTTGTAGACTTGTCTCTCATTGGCTATCGTGGAAGTACTGACGTCACGTAATCATAGTTGCAATCACCCCGATTTAAAATCCTAAATATCAAACATCAGCAAACCCTCTTTTGCCGTTAAAAAACTACTGTCGGGTTTTACTATAGACATGTGAAAAAATAGCGCGGAAAAGGCATGGACACAGTTCCCCTTTGAGACGCAAAATTTATGGGAGGACAGTTTTTAAATAAATAATGCAAGCTGATTTACTATTGTGTTAGTCAATTTACTGGTATTTGTGCCATTATTTACCACCTAAAAAAGCAAAAAGCAACCAGATGCTAATTTTTCTACTGCTCTTTGTAGATTGCGGTGGTCATTTTGGAAATGATATATGGCTGTGTCTGTGTTCTTTAATTTGTGCATCATCATTAGATCATGCACAGAACTTTCCACTCCCATCAGCGATTTTTGGAATTGCGCTCTCACGCTAATTTGCCCTGTTTAGTAAATCTGGCCCCTAATCTGTAAAGGCCTCACATTACCACATAAACTGGGGGAGAACATCAGAATTGTCCGATGCCCTGGACGTGATTTTTGGGAATGTTGGGAAGGGTAAATCGGGCATAAACCGGCTTGAAAGTTCTGTAGTCTGAGCCCAGCTTAGAGGTAAAAAGTTGTTCAAAATACCTTTTATGGGGTATCCACCTTCTTCTTCAAGTGAAGTAAGCTATTTTTTGTGAAGCCGCTATAGGAAAATAATGAGAATAACAGTGCCGTAAATGGTAAAAATATTTGCGCTACAAACCATTGTGTTTATAATTACAATACATTAAAATAATATGGTAAAAAAATACCAGTTTGCAATATCAAGCTGCATAAGCTGTTTTGTATACAGCTAAAAATAACTGGAAGCGGGTGACATCGAAAGCCAGACATGATCAATTTCTTAATGTGCATGCCTGTTCTTGCGCTAAAAATTAGGAAGATGCCGATAGCAAACACCCTGACACCACCTATGCTGTGACAAAAAATGACAGCGGTGAGAAAACAGCAGTTAAGAAAGCTTTTGATAACAGTGATGTGGATATGTTTGCACAAGCTCTGCAATTCAGCACTTCAATTACAGCTTCAGTGTCTACTATAAATCAGCTCTCCAGTGTGTTCATATTCTCGAAATAAACTTTGTTTTACCCTGCTTTTGTTCGAAATGTCGTCCCACCAGCTCGGTTTTCGATTTCGGGGCCTTTATGTCTTTTGTTTCACAGTGGAGAGTAATGTTATACATAGATTGCATCATCTCTTTTCACTGTTAAGAAAACTGCCATGGTGGTTCTTTCACTTAATTCATAAATTTCTCCCAAACAATCTTCTGCTGGGACACTGGACTTCATCAATGTTTAGACTTCATTTACTCAAATCAGGTTGGTGGAACTTACCTCAGCATGACATCAGTGCTCCACAATGAGGCGCTTCAGATGCCATCGTACAACCTTGGAATCAGATCAGCTATTCCCTTTAGAGGAAAAGAGAAACTGCTGTTTACCATTTATTTATATATTTGATTTTTTGCTTTAAAAAAAAAAGATGCCTGCTTTAAAAACCCTGACCAAGCAGCGGAAGCCAAGAATGTCACTCCTCAACGATACCCGTCTAATGAGGCTCTATTGCAAACTTTCAGCTCAACATAATATGAATTATTTGTCATCTGTGTGTGTGTATATATATCTATATGTGTGTGTGTCTTCGGAAAGGTTGAGTAAATCAGGATGAAGGAAGGCCTTGACGGAGAGATGTGGCATTAGCCCGAGGGCTCGTAGCACAGTGAGGGTAGTTAGCTCACAACATACTGCCATCATTAGGACTGCAGCCGGGCCACTGCAGTCACACACACTCACACAGCCCTATCAAAAACTCCCAGCATATCAAGCAACACATGCCACCTCCTATACACCTGACTCCCCATCCTCTAACTATCAAAGCATCTCTTTATTTCTTCTATACCACACACTAGTTTACTTAGCACATTTGTTTCAGTAATTGAATGTGTCTACACACAACTTTAAAACATTTTTTTAATGGTGTTCCACAGGGTCATAAAGTGCTTTGTTTTTGGACCAAAATGATGTCTTTGAAAATTAACATTGACACATTAAAATTATTAAGCATTTAATGGTAAAATAAACCTTTTAAAGGAAGAGTTCACTCAATTATATCATGCATTTCATTATAATTATGATCTTTGATTAGATACCTGAATTATTATTATTATTATTTTTTTTTTTTACCAAACCTGAAGAACTTTCTTTACTTTCTTCTGTGGATCACAGAATGAGACATTTATATGGCTGGATAATAAATCAATATTAATATTTGTGGGAAATTATAAATCAACAAAAACGATAATTAAGAATATAGGACAGGAATACATTACCATTGTATCATATAATATACAACCAAGATATATTTTTTTCATCCCTGTTATAATTTATGCAGTATACAGTACATGTTGTGCAGCACTTTATTTCACAAAAAATAAATAATGCTTTGTTGTAAATTAATATAAATAATATTTCTATACTTTAATTTTTAAAAATGGATTGCTAAAGTTTTGTAAATTCACTTCAATAGACACCACTTTTGATGATTAATTTGTGTTAAAACATAATATACAGAATTGAGAAAAAATAAAAACGATTTCACGGGTCTCTAAATGAAAAGGAAGGAGTTCACTTGTAAACAAACATTAAATACTGTAATGAAAATCAATATAAATTCACATAATAGAAAAAGTATTCGGATGATATTTTCGGCCATTTCACCCAGTCCTACTTTTTAGAAGAATGTCCAAGCTGTTCCTTTCCTTACAATGAATGGAAATCTTTAATAGTAACTATGGTGGTCAAGCTATTTTTTTTCAGTATATAACAACCTAAACTTCTCTTTCTTACACAGAGTTATTTTACTGCTTTAGAAGTCTTAGTCATGTAGTTTTGCCCTGGTCCCCATTCGCTTTCACTGCATGAAAAGAGCAGCGTGAACATTCTACAAAGCGTCTTCCTTTGTGTTTCACTGAGCAAAGAAAGTCATACAGGTTTAAAACGACATAAGTTGAGACGATGATGTCAGAATGATGTCATTTTTGGGTAAGACACAACTCAGACACCTAATCATATAAATATTAAATGCACATTTTGTTGTAATAAGTGCCTGAGGTGTGTAATATGGAAGCCTGCAGTTGATACCCACTTCATATCTCTGTGTATTTCCCTCGTTGTGATGTTTTGCATTTGATTGTAAAGTGTGACACAATCACGGCAGCCCGTGAAGGTGCCAACATAAGCCCCTCAGCTCAGAATTACCATTTTGCTGTCAGTCCATTTCTCATCTGTTCCTCTACCCAAAGCTGTCCTGTCATCCAGCAGATTCGGGCCACCAGCAACACTCATCTCATTACCAAAGTACACAGTGCCTCTGTGGGATTCCGGCCCTGTCTCTGTCTCCTCTCTCAAACACACATACACTCAAGTTTTTTTTTTTTTCTGAGCTTAAAAAGTATCGAGTCTCCCAGGAAGTACTGACAGCTTGAGGCGACAACCGGATGAAGTGACAGTAGGAAGCCACTCATTATGATCACCTCTTCCTATTTCTCTCCTTTTCCTCTTTTTCATTTCCCCCTTTTTTCCTCTCTCCTGCACTTGATCTACTTCCCCCTTGACCTGGTCATGATTTATTAACCAACACGTCCATGTCATACCTGCCACAGAGGAGAGCAGCGGACCACTCCATAACATCATTCCCATTTCTCATGCCACAAAATATACACTGCTGTCTTTTCTCTACTATTGTACAGTGTTTGTGCGCACTGACAACCAACCTTCAGAATTGATGAAACATGGAGGATGAGGATATATTTTTTCTATAGTATATCTGTGCTTGGCATGTTGATCACAGGCTACATTTGCACATGGTATGTAAGCTTACCAAAGGAGTAAGGTCATGTGACTTATTTGGGTCCGAACCGTGGTGTGTTTGCGTCATCAAAGCAGCGGCTGTTTACCCCGTTGCTTGTACTGAACCTTTGCAAACAAAACCAATGGTTAAAAACTAAATATAAAAGTGAGGTGAGCAACGCTATGTATTTTGCCATCTTCTCCTGCGCGGTCATTACCACTGCAGTCGTTTACTGCAAATGCACTTAATATAGCAAAACAGATCGAAGTGCCTCAGTTGAAACCAGATCCGTTGAAAAATAGTTGTGACACTGTGATCTCGCCATTGTGAACAAACCAGCGTAGTCAATACATTTGAATGGCTTTAAGCAGGATAGACAACAGCTTCACTATACAGGTATTTTCAGCAATTTTGGTCAACATTACAGCATATTGTGCATTGGTTAATACATCGATAATTTACATTTACAGTATCGTTTTATTCTGGAGAGTGATGGAGAGGCAACATTTATTAACATTTATGTATTTAACCCTCAGGTTCCCTTTAACATTGCGTCAGCGAGACTGTGGGAGAAGGGGCGAAGTTCCCACAGGGTCACTCACGCAATAGAGACAGAGTGCCTTCAGGCCACACCCACACTGGAACTAAGTTTCGGAACTTAGAACTAACACAGAACTACGTTTTTATAAGCTGTCGACCCAAAAAACAAGCGTTTAAGGAGACAAACTTGGATATAGGCAATAAAACGTGAAGCTTCAGCAGGAAGAATGGTTATATTTTGGGATCCTGATGCTCAGTATGCCTACGTATCAAGTAAACATAGTTAAATATCCAAATGTAAGTTTTATATAGTATATTTCTTGTCACTGATTACGTTCCCCTCCAGTGGGCATAGTTCTCAGTGTAATATAAAGCTGTCTCAATTGCCTGTATCCATTGTGTCCTTAAACGCTTGTTTTTTGGGTAAAAAAAAACTTCTGTTTTTGGTCTGAATTTTTTTTGCTTGTTTTCTGTACACATTGTCACACATGGGACACATATAAACAAAGGACAAACGAGACGTCTTTGCTTTTTGCTGACTGCTTATGCTGACTGCTATGGTTTTGCGGTGACTTCTGCTTTGGTTCGTGTTGGCCTTTCCTGCTCCCTGCCCGCACGTTTCACTGCCCTTCGATCTACCAAGAACTCTTCACAAAACTTCGAAACTCCATTTGAACCTCGCCGAAGAAGACTTGCTGGAGTCCGCGCAGCCACTCACCGAGACTCAGAGAAACTCCCATCACATAGCAACCAGCTAACACTATCCAGGATCCGGCACTACGAGGCTATCCAGCAAAACCAACTATCAATCCAATCACCAAGCGTCCCTCTGAACACAACAACTGACCGCCAGCCAAGCAACTCCGTCCCGAGAGGAACTCATGCTCATAGGAGCATCCAAACGCAAGTACACAACTCTCCATTTTGACTGAACTGGTGAAAATCATATCTAAGCGAACAAACTAAGGTTTGTTGAATTACTAGTATATTGATTCTCTCGAGATTGATTCCGGCAGTCAGGAGCGAAAGATGTCAACTTTACAGCCATAGCCGCTGTATTAGAAACACCCTCACAGCATTAACTATTTTGTTCTTGTTTTTTTTGTCGGATGTAAAGGTAATATAATACAAGGTATAGTGTTATAAATTTACATACATAAAAATAAAAATATATTAAAAAACTGCAGGATTTACTATGCACAGTCAAAGGGCCCATTAATAAAACAATAAATACAGCAACAGTTCACATTTGTTGTTAAAAAAAAAAAAAGAAAATAAATATTTTTTACAATATGAGTCAGTAAACAGTGATAGAAATGTAATGAATTATTCCTTAAGTAAGCACTATATGAAAGTCATAAATTTACATTTTGTTGTGATGCCATATCTTAAATTAGATCTTTTGACGTGTATTTTATTTTTAAATCCTAAATTCACAAAAAAATTATTAACAAGAAAAAAAAAAGGAAATAACTGGCTAGTTAACTAGTTAAGTCTTGTTAACTAGTTAAGGCAACATGTAAATCAGTATACATGTAATGATATATTTGTATTTAAAATAAAGATTTCTGAGAACGTTAACACTAAATGTATATCAGTCCAAAACCTATTTGACCGCTTTGGTCTCTCAGGAAATGGTTCTTCATGAATAAGTAATTAGAACTCATTTGCTTGACATCCTCTTGAACAGATCTTCAACAGATCGCTGTCATTCACAGGGATGAAGGAGAAGAATACAGCATCTTATTTAGAGAAAATACAACACACAGAAAGAGTACCTATTAAGTGAAAGGAAATTCGCTGGATTCAAAAGGTGAATTGATGGTCCTTCCAAGGTTAAGAGGGAATCCTAAAAGACAGCATCATAACACAACAACATTCAGTGGAGTTGTGTAGCAGAGCAGGCTTCAATTACTTTAGGTTTGATAGTTCGGTAAATGGACCTACCCTGAATGCATCCTTTGGCAATAAAAGCCTTATTTATCAGCCTTGAAGAAGCAGAATGAATATTTTCAGGGGAAATGTGCTTAAAAATAAAGTGGATGGAAACTGCTGGAAAACTAAACACAGCACAAATAAAGTGTGCTGGGTATTATGGATTGCAAAATGCATCATTTAAACTGATCCACAATGTGAATAAAAAAATCCATGTATATATAAATGTTATTCATATTGCAATAATATAGATTTTGAGATGAATAGGTACGTGTGGTGTCACACCAAATATTATTTCACAGGCAGCTGACACTAGCCGACAAAAATCGTTTTAAAAGCTGCGTCAAAAAAATACTATATAAAAAATGGATACAAAAACATGAATACCTGCATCGAGAGTGTTTCCTCTTGAATATTCAAAAACAAAAGGTTGCCCAAAGAACTGAATGATTAGGAAAAGTGTAACCTCATATTTTCCCTTTCAAAAGACCAAGCAAACCCGTTACCATTCAGAAAAGGGGGACAAAAGATTGTCTTCTCTTCCATCCTTGACCTTCCTGTATACTACAGTACTTTTATGCTTGAAAAAATTAGATAAAATGATAAAATGTAGATTAAATAAAAATCTGTTACAATGAACATAATAAAAATCATTTTGACCTATATTTTACATGCGTTCGTATTTCCCTTAACATGGTGGATAATCACATAGAGGCTGTTCAATTGATCTTTTGACCTTTGGGAACAATGCCAAAGGATTGTTGATATTCTTGTGAGGCAAAGCTTTGTAGAGGCTTTGAACAGTGTTGTCGAAGAGTGGTCTGAATCGACTGATGTCTTTTGAAGTTTGTTTACATCCATTCAGACTGAGACGATTCAGAATGTCCTCGAAAGGGAAAAATGAAACATTGCTTTTCTGGACTAAACAGGCAATGTTTGGATTCAAGGCACAATAGTGATGTAAACAGAACATGCCAGAATAAATAAAATATCTATGTATTCTTTTGTATAGAGATTCAAATGATATATACTTGGATTGTTGACTAAATGATCCTTTATCAAGACACACACCTTTTCTAACAGACATCGCTGGATCGAAGAAATAGCAATGAGGTCAGGGTGTTTCTGTTGTATAGTTCACATGACATCCAGCATCTCTGTCTACTAGTGTAATAACTGATCAGAGTTCTTTTTGATTTGCCAAATCAAAGAAAATAATGCACAAAAACATTTCTTGAAGGTGCGAAGGTCAGTCAACGTGTTTGCATACCACTGCGCAGCCTTTTCGTACGAATTTGTACGACCTCACTCATACAGTTTGATAAATCGTACGTATTTGACGAGTTGGTCAAATCGTATGATTTTTACAAATGACCTACCCCTCACCCCAGTATAGACAAATCCATATATACGTATATACGAATCCATATGATTGAGGTCGTACGAATTAGCCACCTCGTACAAATACGTATGAATTGGTCATGAGATAGCGTTGTGTATAATAACAACAAATATAATACAATAACGTTGTCTCTGGTCATCTCGCTTCTGTGCGTGTTCATGTGTTTTGGAGGAGGTGTGGCTTTGGTCGGCAATTTGCAGAGAGGGTTGGATCTTATGCTTTCAACGCTAGCAGGCTATAGTTAGCATTTCACAGATCAACTATAGCACCTTTACCTCTTTTCCTGCCAGCGGTTTTTAAAAACAGAGCCTCTGCTTTTAAACCAAAAAAAAAAACCTTTTTATTCAAGCATTCTTTTTTGATCAACACCTTAATGTGGGTATGTTTCATAAACAAGCAACATTTTGAGCAAAAATTTGAGAAAATCTGTTTTTTGTCAAACACTACGTCTGGATCACATTCAGAACGATCAAAATGGAGTAGGTCGAGTACTATGCTTGCACAGTCCTGTACCTCATCCTGGGCAGACATTTTATTCAGTAACATTAGGCAGTTTTGATTTATATGCTGTTTAATGTTGATGATCGCGTTATTTTACATATGCTATCGCTTGTTTCTGCATCGTCTTCACATGTTTAGATCAGGAGGTTCAGTACTCTTTCAGCCCCCCTAGCGTTTAACAGTGAAAGCTGGAAAATTCCGTCAATGGCGGGGAAGCGTTGTCTCACAAATGACGGCAATGTCCGCCAATAACGGGAAAGAGTTAAGAGGACTTCATGTTAACTGAATAATTTAAATGGATAATAAACTGAAGGGAAAAGTAGAAAATGTTTCCCAGAAAAAAAAAAACTGTATATTTAACCACTAACCAGCTCTGATTACTTCTAAAACCACAAACAAATGACTGACCGATTCACTCTGCCAAATTAAAATATCAGATCCTGGCATGAGCTTTCAGATGAATTCCACTCTGAATGAAACCAGCTGCAGACAGTTGTGTGTGATGGGAGAGTTCTGGTGGACTAACAGGGATCTTGTAACTTCAGGTTGATCTTCAGGTTTCATTAGCATTAATCATCATTACTGCAGTCTGCGATTCTTATCAGAGTCAGAGTATGCGGCCTTCACTTAGATACCCCTTCTTGAGAAACCAGAATGTGACAGATGCAATTACTTAAAGAACCAGGGATGGTTGGGAGGTGTGCAAAAATAAAACATAATTTTATTTTAGTGCTGTTGATAACCTATTCATATTATCATATTATGGTTATGGTCTTTACAGCCACATTTATCCAAATGAAGAGCAGAAGACGACAGAAGGCAAGTTCACATACTAACTCGTTTTTATTAATACAGAACTGCATGCTACAGAGACTGTACAGCATTAACATTTATTCATTACAAAAACATGGTTTTTGGGAACCATTTCAAATAATGGAAAAAAAAAACGGAAAACCAAAAAAAAAAAAGAATAAGAAAAGAAAAAAAATGAAATAAAAACAAACCAAAATAAAAAATATAAGAGCATAAAAGAGAACAGGAACATCACAGCCGTTAAGGAAACATTCAAACTATTCATCATTAGCATCTTAATAAACCAGAGAAGTAATCGACGGGTTACAGTTGCGTCATGTCAACTACAATGGCACCGAATGAATGATTCTCTTGTAGCTTTTTTACAGCTTCTTGCAACATCAACATGCCTATTTTTTCTATCTACCTATATGTAGTAGTGTACTTAAAAGTGGCAGTTTGTGTTTTTTTGTAGTATTTAATAGTTTTTTATGAACCTCCTAATATACATAATTTGGCCCTTGAGGGTTTATACAGTATGACGTCCGTCTTTTATTAAGTTTAAATTTTATTATTTGACAATCTGCTACCAAACACATTTGTTATAGCAACATTTATACTACATACATAGCAATCTATGTAACGTCACAGCAAATTATGGTTGTAAAAGAAAAGGAAAAACGAACATTGGACAACGAAAGAACCTACAGCGTCATAAGAGGTGGAGAGGAAATTATCACAAATTTTGGCACGGGAAAAAATCTGTACACAATTCTACAGTCAGGCGGAGATGAGACTGTGCAATAGAAAAGAAGGGCTTGAGACGAAATTCGACTATTGAAGACATGGAACCCACTGTCCCCGTTTCAAGTTTCCTTTTCACCTATTGTAAAATGGCTTATAGATATGTTTCTAGAAATTAAGTTGTGCATACATCTGTTCGTTGTTGTCTTTTTGTTTTTTTTTGCCTTTTTTGCGTTTTTGCTTTTTTTTGAGAATCTACACTGTAGTTTAGGTGGAATCCTGGTTTTCAACAAAATAAAAAATAAAATAAAAATAAAATAATAAATTCATGTTAAAACAATAAAACATTTGAAACTTCAAAACCTCCTTGTAAAAATGGATCATTTATATATATATATAAGTTGCTTACGTTAAGAAAAAGAATATTTATACAATGTATTAAGAAAACAAAAAGATTTCAAAAAGGGACAACATACAAGATACAACAAGCAATCTCTAAAGCAATAAATACTACTGGTCCTAGCATTGTGACAGTTTGTATTGAATATCCCAAACCCCACCCACCCCGTCCACCCCAAAACACCCCTCCAATTGAGTTCACCCACCCCAATCCGAGTCAACCTCCCTCCCCCTGGTAAACAACGACAAAAAACAAAGATAAAACAGACAATGCAATGGAACAATGCATATTAACACAGTAACCCCCCAAATTTCTGTACATTTAAACATGAACAAGTAACATCACAATTAAAGTTGTTCCTCAGGCGGAGAGGTGTCTCCACAGTCCTCGTGCCCTCTGAGTTTTGGACAGCTGTAAAATGATTGGTTCACAAGCTCGTATTTAATACAAATAATGAAGGAGAACCAATTCTTTGAGAAAAGGGCTCACCGAATCCTCGCCTATTTTGTATATCTGTCTTTAAACATGTCTATGTAAAACTACATAACAATTATTTTCTGTTGTACAGCTGGAAAAATAAAAAAATAAAAACTAACAAAAACAAACCTGAAAAAAATCATAAAAAATTTGGCAGATTCACAAAGCTATACTCTACAACTTAGTGTATTTAATTATCAATATTTAATCATAATAATTTCATTTTTTAGATAATGACAGGTCAAATATTGACCAATGAACTTTGATAAAGAATTAACAAAATTTTCAAAGCCATATCGCACAGAAAAAACAAGAGAATCAGAACACAGAATGAAAAAAAGACAAAGTCAGACGGACAGACCAACAGAGAAAGCCAGTTAAAAAAAAACAACGGAGCTAGTCTATTGACTTAGTTACGAGTGAAAGGGGTTGCGTCGGGGTGGAGCTGGGTAGCAGAGAGTGGGAATGACAGGCCGAGGTGGGCCTGGAGGCGGCGGAGCCTGTGGGTCGGGATGACGGCACATCTGAGGGGTCCAAGGATCCGTTGTGTGCCGAGCCGGACGCTTTGCCTGCCCTGGAGTTGTCCAACAGAGCTAAGGGTGGAGGCGGAGCCAAGGAGAGGTGTTGGTGTTGGGACGACGAGAGCAGGGGGGGCGGTTTCATAGTCAGTGAGAGAGGTTGCATTTGTTCAGTCTGTGGTTTGGACTCTTTCGAGGACGGGAGGAGAAACCATGGAGGAGGATGGGGACTCTAGTAAGCTTCCGTCCGAAGAAGGAGGACTGGCACAGCTGCCTTCACCTTGAATGTAGCGAATGCACTTCTTTTTCTCCTAAAAGAAAAAGGGGGGGACATGTTAAACCTCTTGATCGGAACACCAGAGTGAATTACACAGAGCAGTAACGTCCATTTAAATGCACATATCTTAAAGTCAGGACACCCATGCTGATGTCATTAGCAACTTTTGGCAGACCCACTTTCAGACTCTGCATAAAAATGGACGCTAGAGCTGGACGAGATTAGCCATCTCGCTCTCACATGGTGTCACATGATTACATGCAGAGAAGACAGGACAGTGGGAGGACGAGAGGAAGATGAACAGACAGAATGAGGATGATGAAAGAGGTGAGGCCTACATCTCTCTTTGTTTTCCTTCGGTAGCACAACGCAACTCCAAACAAAAGAACTCCACCCCAGTTTCGTAAACCGCGAGGGGATCCATCCGGTTTACACATCAGCTTGAATTATTACACTCCTCTTTCTCCCTTCTTTTTTCCTGTCTTTTTCCTTGCGTTCCTTCAGGGGAAGTTCAGATGGTGGGGTAAGAGGTTAGAGAGGAAGCGCTACTCTCAGCTTGCCCCTAAGACATGTGTGTGAGCGCTCTGCACAGAGGTCGTGGTGCCATGTTTGCATTTCTGCTCGGGTCAGGACCCTCTCTCGTCTGCTACGCCTACGGCCAGCCATTCCAGCCAGCCACATCTCACCAGCGCCAAGCCAGCGCGCCGTGAGGTAGGGGTAGAGAGAGAGAGAGAGAGAGAGAGAGAGAGAGAGAGAGAGAGACGAGGAGTGATAGGGTGAGAGAAAGCGAGAGAAACGGAGAGAGCGGGAAAACCTCAGTGTACCTTGCCCTACCTGACCTGACCACCCCCCCTCCTCCTTCCTCCCCAAAAACTCTCTTTATCCTGCCTAAAGGGCGAGCTCAGTGATGCAGCCGAGGCTAACTCCAAAAGAGAAAAGAAAGAGCAACAAATACAGAATAAAATAAAAGAGAATTAAATCAAAGACAGGGGGAGCCAGAGAGTTGCGGGAGAACCAGGTTCAATTAACCAACTTCTTTGTGGTTTCGTCATGAAAATAACAGCCAGGTAAGGATTGTTTCTCAAGTCATACCCCTGCCTGCTCTTATGCGTGTTGGTTTCAGGCGAAAGTGCAAAAAAAGACACAGAGAGACAGTCAGGGAGGTAGATACGCACTATGATGAAGAAAAATGACAAAAAGGGGACGATTTTGAGGCGGAAATCTTGTCACGGCCACGTTAACCCGCTCTGTATATGGTGGAAACGCACAACATGCAGCTGGAGGGATCTGCACTGAACAGACTTGATACAGAGGCGACATGGCACTTCAGGGTCAAAGATGGGTGAAAAGTGCTTGTTTGATCGGTCTGCTACTCCATCCTGTACCGTACATGGCTATACAGCTACAAAACGTCTTTTGCATGGAGGCCATTCATGAATTCAGGAATGGTTCAGGTCTATCAATGTGCTAACTGCCTGTCAAACAGTGGCAAATAAGCTAATATCCATTTTTTAAGAGGCATATTGATTCTAAGTATCTCCCTGTGTTCCTTATCGATTTATATGTCTCAGAGGGAATTTCTCCAGATACATTTTTCAGGAAACAGAGCTGAGTGGGGTCTTTTAACCTTCCAGCTCCCTAAATCAAGACGCAACTACCAATGTTTCTCTCAGCACAGCCCAAAAATGCACCGGCTGTTCCTCTGAATAGCAAGCGGTGCTGATGAGCGGCACTAACCCCACAAAAAATACAACCTCATCAACTTCAATAAAACATTTACTGGCTAGCAGGACAGTTTGAAAAATAGTGTGTGCCTGAACAGCGTGTCTGACAATATTTAACTCAGAATAACATCTAATTGAAAATATTGATTTAAAGCAATTTTATTTTATTATCATTTTCTTATATACAATACGTTTGGTAAGATTCTCACCAAACCTGGACTAGAGAGAGTGGATTTTGGAGAAATCAGGTGGATTTCTAAAACTAGAAAGGATTATGTAGGACAAGCAGAAATCGGAAAGTGGAATATCACAACAGCACAACGTCTGATGTCCACGATGAGGGAAGGGTGAAAAGGAAAGAGTGCACAAGCATGACACAGAAAAGGGTATTACTTAGCAGAAACAAATACCTACCATCAACATATTCCCAATTCAAAGACTGCTTGTATTAGAACAGAAAGACAAGAGGTTGGGACTGAATAAAGGGTTATAAGAGAGGAGTGGAGAAGGAAGAAGAAGAAGAAGAAGAAGGGGAGGAAAAAAAAGAGAGGGGGGATGAGATGGCATCACGCCAACCCTGCCCTCCACAAAACAAGTGGCTACATCACACATTTCTACTGGGCAGAACAGTACAAAACAGCAGATTAGTTCCTTGGGCAGAAAAGCCAGCAATAATGAAGTATACTAATATAAAAATAGTTTTCGCTTGACATGAAATTTCAACCACAATGCCTTTGCAATTATTTTTGTTTCGTCATTTTCTGCCCGAGGATTTCAGTTAGTCTGAAGTGTTTCTTAAGTCAGAAAAGGACAGAAACAAGTAAGAAAGAAGTCTTTGTAAACATATGAACTGAAACAAGGCCTCGGAGATTGAAGAAGGAAAACATAATCCATGGAAAGTGTCCAGAGAAGAAAAGCTGATTTTTTTTTTGTCATCATCATCGTTATTTAGACGTTCTCCCCAAGAGCGGGGCTGGGAATATACCTGCAGGGTTTGCACCATAAACCCAGCTGGTCAAGCCCGAACAAGGCACGACACTTCTTAGGGGTATTTGCATCTGTTATCCATAGAGGAACATAAAAACACAACAAAGAAAGAAAGAAAAAAAAAGCACATGTCATTGGACAAAAAAAGCAAGGAGCTAGAGCAAATGATTCAGCTGTGGACATTGGTACCGTGCCTTCCCAAAGACTTACCATGACCAGCCCATCTCAACCCACTGGCCACACCCCTCCCCCTTAACAGAGGGAAATAAACCCCACCTTTTTATTTAACCCCGCCTCTTTTCAGTTTCAAAAAGGAGTACTTTGTGAACTCCTTTATCACACATTCACACAAAAAGAAACACACAAACAGCCATTTCACCCCACCTAGAAGAGAAAAGCAAACCCCATGTCCCAGATTTGCAGAAGCTGATTGGCAAAGGAAGTGGCGTGGAGAGAATGCGAGGTTGAGAGAGCCAGAAAAGTGGGAGGAGGTACCAATGAGAGAGTTTCCCCAGCTGTCACCTGCTCTAGCACACCTGCTGGCACACCAGATACACACCTGCATGGGCCACACCAGTTATTCTGCTGGTCGAGCCCGAAGCGTGCGCGACACTTCTTTGGGGCGCTCAGATCTGACGTGAAGAAGGGGAGAGGAAGCCAGCGCAGAGGAGAGATGAAATCAGAAAACAGAGCGGAAAGAGAGATAAATTGAATCCAATGAATCTGACGAGCTGTATAAATGTCTATTTCTCCTACAGATATATTTAAATAGTGGCAATCAAATGTGCAGTAATGCCTTATTTCACCATATTTTGTTAGTAATGCAAATCTTTTGAAATTCAAAATCAAACGTCAAGAAACAAATATAAAAGTAAATGAATGACAGAAATCAATAAATCAGCACACAATGCATGCCTTTCATAACCAAGGCTCTTTATGAATAAATGCTTGTTTGTTAAAAGGTAAGCAGGGCGGGATGCAGCAGATATGGATACATGTCTGCCATACATTATCTGGCTGTTCTAGTCTAGAGGAGGTGATAGGGACAGGTTGAGGCAGCAGTAGCAGGGAGGAGCTCTAGGAGGGAGGCGGAGCATTAGTTTAAGCCGGGAAACACTACAAAGCTGCTTCTTAAACAGGGCTGGCCCACGTTCATCCACCTCGAACATTCCATCTGAGCACCAGGGTCAAAGACATGGGTAGACGAATGTTTGAGGAGGGTGAAGGCAGGCCGTAAGCGGGGCAGATCAGGAGGACAGGGCAGAACCCGCTCTCATGCTGAGGGCGTGGAGGAGGCGCAGCTACTTAAGGCAGTAGATTAAGGAGGTTTACCCTGATAACAACATCTCTGGTTATTCTTAGCATAAAGAGGTCTTTCCTATAAACATACTGCAGCTGCATGCTTAGAGTTTAACAAATCTGGTTTTTAAAACATAATACATGACTTTTAACATAGAAGCATCTTTTGATGACATTATGTGTAGAATGAAAAATGGAGCAAAGGAAACAACTGAAAAGGAGCAAAATAAAGTAAAAGCAATGTTTTTTTCAAGAGAATTACTGAGCTTGGCAAATAAAATAAATATAAAGCAAATATGTACATATAGCATTATTCATTAAAGAAAGATCATTAAATATTTGATATACTGCACAAGCACAAATAAATAAATACATAAAGAACCAAAAAAGGGGAATAAAGCAAGTTAGTAATTTAAGACTCAAAATGACATTAGCACCTGTAATCGGAGGGAGTGAAAGGCAAGGATTTGGAAAATATTCTCTGTGTTCTGGAAAAAAAAAGAACAAGATACAGAGGCCTTCAAAAGGTGTCCATGATGGAGAGAGACCGCAAATACATTCTTCCTGGACAATATCTCACAATAATCAGCATCATAAAGAAGAACGGTCAAGTGAATCAAACCAATGTAATCAGCAAACCTCCTTAATTGAAAGATGTGGGTGAATTTAAAAAACAAACCTTTTTAATATATATTATTACTATATAAACACATATAAAAAAGCATGCAGCAGGCACAGCCCAAAGTTACGTCCACATAACCACAAAAGCACAGTGTCAAGCATTGGCGGCACATTCGGAGGCTGGAACTCAGTCACAAGGGTGATCAACTCTCACACTCTCAAAACATACATTTCACAGTACGATAAATGCTGGAGGGGGGCAAGGGATGGGGGCAGCTGGTAAGAAGGGAGGTGGGGGTCATGCATATTCAATGTTATTAATGCTCAACATGGGGCAAGGGGAGGGGAGGGGGATAACAAGCAGTCTATCGTGTAAATATTGCATTGGGTAGCATAGCTATATACAAAATGAGGCAGGCACAAAAAAAGAGATGAGAAAAAAAAAGCTGGACTTTCATCTTTGAGATGTCACACTTGTGACAGATGATGGGTCTGCTTTAATATGAGAGATAATTGCAGCTCACTTACCATTGCCCTCTCCTGCCTGCTTTTCCCTTTTTCTCTTCTTCTTTTTCCCCTGATAGTTACCCGCCAGAAAAAGAGAAATAGACAGGAACCTTAGTTATTATATTGCAGAAAAGACCGAGACATGAAATGAACAAGAGAGTTTTCACTGATTTATTTATTCATGTAAGAGCCTGAAGGTTTAAACTGCCACTGCAGGACAGAACAGAACTTTCCCTATCTTTCGCCTCGTCCTATTTCTCTCCTTTTGTTTATTCCTTGTTGTCTCGCTGCTGCTTATTTTTCCTTTCATTGTGAAACGATTGGAATCTCTTGAGGTTTCTTTGAGCGAATCAGTTTACTGGAGGGGAAGAGCAGAGCGAGAGAACTTTCGATGCGTTTGTCCTCGAAAACGAGCTACGGTTCTGCCGGACACGTCCATGTCCACTGATTTCGTTGAGGCCTAGGTCAGGCCCAGGCAGAACGATTATCTTGCTCCAGTTGAGGAACTTTGACTAGGAGAATCAAGAAACGTGGTCAGACTCCAAGGGGAGTTGACAGGCTGGGCGGTGGGGCCGTTTGTCAGGCGCGAAACTCCGGCGAAACTGTAAACGGTGCGCTCGTTCCCCATTTCTGGCTGCGGAGAGAGATGTCCTCTTTCATCAAAGCTGCGAGGCGTTTAGGCCCTGTGGTTATTTAATTACTCTGATCTCAGCTCGCCTTTCTCTTTTTAGGTGAACCAGTGGAATACTAATGAAAGCAGAGGAAAAAAATCGCACAGCACACGGGGAAAGTGCACTGAGGAAAAGCACATGTACAGCAAATAGATCTAAAATAAATCTAAATACTTCCAGCTCGGCTAAGCTGGTCTGTTTTGCTGTTCTTAAAATGGTTTTGAGCAACTAAACCAGCTTAAGCCAGATAAGACCAGCCAACTACCCAAGTTAAAGCTGTTTTTGTTAGTATTGAGTGCTTTAGCTTCCTCCAGAGGCTGTTGGATGTTTGTCATATGATTTGTAAAATACACATCTAGACGCATTTAAACTGCTGTGTGGTCCCTGGGGAAGGAATAAAGATTGTTACTTGTTGAAAACTTAAAAACTTACATAGTTGTCTCGTGCCGACCAGCCGGGGTACAGCTGCATGTGAAGCTGTCGTTCTTTCCTGGCTAACTCGTAGTATTTGGCCTGCTCCTCTCGAGACAGAGCGTGCCACTGCACATAGAAAAACACACACACACACATCCATCAAAACTGCAGCCATTACACTCATAGAGAAAGAGACCACTGATATTTTAGGCTCAAACAGCACGGAAGTGTTTCCATGAGCGGTCCAACCACTGTGATTAAAAATTCCCTTTCTCATGGTGTTGTACCTTTACTCAATAGCAACATTGAGCAAGATTACAATTATACAGAAATAGAAAAGTGAATAAGCAGTGTTTTTCCACCGCCGACAACACTGCAATCTGTGGTCTTAGTAGTTGAGACAGTCTGCTGCCACTTTGCATAATGCTTTGCCCTATTTGTGTGTGTGACACTCACCCTTCGGCCCAGGATCTGGTTGATAGCTGCGCTCTCTTTCAGTGTGCACTCCGCCACCACTTTGGCTCTCATTTCCTTCATGTAAAGCATGAACGCGTTCAGAGGTTTCTTTATGTGTGGCTGCTTCTTCTTTTCCTCCTCCTTTTTCGCATCCTGGTGTTTCCTGCGGATGGGAGGGATGATATGTTAGCATATGCATACCAATCTGATTCATTAATAAAGAATCGAAAAGTGTAAAGTGAACTTACGAGCTGTTGAGGGATCCGATGTCACTGTGAGAGGACTCCTGCTTGACGTTGGGTGTGACGATGGCTGGGTGGGGAATCCCTGTGGTGTGCAAACTGTGGTGGGGGGGCACCATGTGAGGAGGGAACCTGGAGGAGAGAAGACTGTGTAAATCGTCAGAGTGGACACGGGTGAAATGATGGATGGACACACACATTCACAGAGCAAAGCATTGACTATGAGCTAAACACTTCACACATCACAGCATCTATAAACACAAATCAACAGTAACCTAATACATCTTTTATGTGGGAGAAGGGAAGTGACACTTAGTGACAAATCCAAGATCTAGAACTCTCGCAACATGAAACAAAAGTTTTGTTTCACCATTTTAGATGCGTTTCGAAAACAAACAAAATAGCAAGAGTGAATTGTATGGATCATAAAAGAGGGCAATTATTAAAATATAGGTTCATATCATTAAGGTAATCTTTCCCACCCACATAGCCACGTTAGCTATAGCTGATGTAAAATCATTTCAGAGGTGGATAAAGTAATTATATTTTGAATTAAAAACTATTTTTTTTCTTCAGAATAATATGCACTGATAAATTGTTCACAATAACAAATAATGAATAATAACGAGCAAAACATTAAGAAGGTAAATAAGGTATTTTTATGCTGTTTTTATAGGAACATGAAACATGTACTAATGTTCGCCTTAGTTAAGTCACAAAAAAAAACACAAAGTAAATAAGGAACTTTAACATTAAAGGGAAATAAGGTCTTTAACATTAACCTTTTTATCATGAAAAATTGGGAAATAATATCATTAGTTAATAAGTTTTTTCCCCACTCACATGGCCTTGTTTACATCAACAAAAAAGAGCCAAAGAATAGGCATTATTTGAAAGAAAAAAAATACACATTTTACCTTTTATCAAAATGTAGAGTTCAGATGAATCACATAGACAAAGTAAAATTGTTTTAAAATCAATATTTTTCAGGGTGGTCATTTTCTTCTCATTTAGTTACCGTTTGATTATTTTCTTGCATTATAAACTAAAACGTCCCCTGCCTGCCTGATTGAAGGACTTATCTATAATATCATCCCCCAAGCATTGTGCAAAGATCTGTAGGAAAGCAGAATAAATTCCTGAGCATACAAATGAACATATCTGTCTGTGTGTGTGTGTGTGTGTGTGTGTGTGTGTGTGCAGTCCCAGCTGTGCTTGGCCGTACACAAATCTGAGAGAAAGAATAGAGGATGATGAAAAAAAAGAAGGAATAATTCTTTTTTTCAAACAGCTCATTATCTGCTTGAGTGTGGCTATATGGCTTGGAGCCAGAATATAATGATGAGCGTAAACTCACAAGGAACAACTAGTTTCTGTTGAAGGTTCTCTCTGGGGACTGTGTTTCCCCCCAATCTCTCTTCTCCTATTCTCTCTTCCCTTCATCCCTGACACATGTGTGTTTGTGCCATGTCATCCAGGCCGCCCGTCCGCTTCTACTGAGGGGGGACCAGCGTTGTGGCTCCAGTGCCGTGATCATTAGCCCCCACCTTTTCTCTTTCTCTTTCTGTCCTTGCATACTTGTTAAAATTTCCTCTGTTCCGCTGTCCAATTTTTCCCTCCTTTTCCTCCTGACTCTCCCATCAGCGCCACCCCCACCTGTGCCGCTGTTGCCATAGCGAGGCCCAGGTTATGGTTTAAACATGACGGCCATCCCTTTGAAGCACAGGGCATCATTCTGCTCATCAGCACGCAGCGGAGTCTGCCACCAATTTAGCCCTGCTGAGGGAAGAGCGAGACAGAGAGGTGTGCCGAGAAGGGCCCCTGCAGGGTCCAATGTCTCAATCTTCTTCCACACCAGCCGAGTGTCAGTGAGTGCCATTTAATTGCCAATCGGAGCGATGGCCTCGGCACCTGTTTAATGTATAATGACCCCGCCGGTGCGCTCTGTCTGTCATCCGCTTTCTCTTTCTCTGCAGAAAAAGAAGGGATTGGAGCGGAGGTGCGGATGGAGGAACATATCAAAGGGCAGGCACAGGCAGGGGCCGAGGGGCCTACACTTTCTCCCCCTGTCACCGGGACGGCCGATACACCTGTACGACTCCAACCCCATTATCAAAACAATGTAGCTCATTTGCCGGATCCGAGTCCGCGCCGTTCGTGCTCTGAAATGTATTTTTTAGGAGGCTGGAGTGGTACCAGGGTGAAAAGCAGATCGCTACATGAAGCCCTGTGTGCTAACTGCATAATAAATGGCAGCAGATAGGGCCATCAGAATCCCTCTGAGCAGACAGGCACCAGAGAGAAACGTATGGGCTTCTCTTAATCCCGAGGCCTTCTGCAGTTGCTGTCCACCGACAGAGAAAGAATACAAAGCAAGATTTCCCACTCTCTCTCTTGCCCTCTTTATTCACAGATAAACACAATTAATGAAACCTTTTCCTGGCGCTCATTATTTTGCGCAGGAGGCTGTGACAGCGGACGCCACCGGTTTTGACACAAACATGCTAAAGCACCTTCTCTCAGCAGAGACACAAGACCACCACTTATTAATCTATGCTAATTCAATTACAGATTATCAAAACGCATTAGCTCTTCCCCAGCACATCACCAATCCCCCTAGCCCCCATTCAGAAGATTCAATTAGCCTGCACTGGAAATAGGATGATCACAATATAAAGGCCTCATTAGAACAGAATCAGCTGTCACTTAAGTGAAGGTCCAGTGTCTGAGCAGAGGCTGCAGACCTGCACAGGCGCCTGACGGCGGAGCAGGCAGAATAGGCTCATTCCAGGCCTTGGCAGGGTACAAATGACTTCTCTATGGAGCCGAGGCCTCAAAACACACACAGAGTGAAAGCTGTTGGTGTCAAATGTGTGAGGCCTTGTTTTCATAGCCAGCTGTTAATAAAAATTGACTTTTAAGAGTCAGGACCAGCTGCAAAGACCCTGCACTCATAAGCAGAGCAGCTGCCAATGCACTCAGATCATCACTGCAGAGCTAAATATTGTGTTTCAGAGCTATTATGTTTGGCCTGACCACTTTAAACTGTGTGAGGATGATGAAAATATACTAGATGCAAGTGAGAGATAGGGGCTCATTCACTCACGCAAACAGAATGAATGCAAATGTTTTGTTAAAACATTCTTGCGTAAAAAAAACAAAACAATCAAAAACAGTTTTACGACGATTTACATGAAAATTGATTCTGCTAATTTTTGATGAATCAACTGTAAATGTATTTTGTTTACTACGTAAAAACAACATCAATGCCATGATCTACATAAGCATCAAATCATCTTCTCAAATTTGTTTTTGATTGTTTCATGAATGACTTGTTCACGTATAGTTGATGCATTAATGCAGCCATTTATGTAAGAATCGTTTCACAAAATATTTAGACACAATTTACATACATTTGTTTTGCTCGTATTTCATGAATGAGGCCCCATGTTTGTGTATGTTAAATATCCTGATGTGCAGAAACACAGTACAGGACATTTCTGTGAGCTCTAGAGTACCTTCTCCAAGGCTTTTCATGCTCAAACCCAGGCCAGTCTTTAAGGGTGCACAAACCCTTTCCCTGTTCCTCCCTCCTTCTCTTGCTTCCCAGCTCACATTTATCAATCAACGTCCCATGGTCTAAGCTCACCAGGCCTCCAGAGCTGCTTTTCCAATCACGCTGCAATTAAACAGGAGTTTGTCCCTGTCTGGAGACACAGGCTGGGCTCGAGTTGGTCTCTATTTCTCGAAACTATAAACCAGATGTGTCTCTGTGCCTCTCTGGCTAGTCTCACCACCATCATCATCATCATCATCATCTTCACATTCATCATCATTGTGAAAAGAGTATCATATGCTTCAGATTAAGAGGAAAGTCTAAGTAAATGCAGAAGAAGATGACCACCATATGACGCTGTTTGCCTCAGTTGGATGATCTCACGTTTGTGTTTGAATGACATAAAAGCAACAAAGCAAACAGATTTGTCATCTAAAGCAAACACCTCCCACTTCTCACATAACAGATGAGTAACAGTCCCAAGGGAGCAATCACTGTGACAGTTAAAACAAACATACGCTCACACACATATCCCACAATCCCCCCACACATACAACCATTACTGCTCTCCTGGGGACTTTTGCGTCCAAATCGCCACTTGAACCAGACCCCAACGGGCCACACAAAGCTCTCGCTCAGAGTCAAACGACAGCCCCCTGAAATCTGCAGCAGAGATTCATTTACTTCTGTACGTGACAGTGGCTAAATGACGTTAAGACATTGACAGGCCTCTCGTTCTCTGCCATTCAGGCGGGGTAAACGTTCTTCAGGGGTCTCATTATAAAATGATAACAACAATTAATATTTTAATACGTAGCGGATCGCATGGGGCCGTCTTTTTGAACACTGAGTCGAGAGCTGTCTCTCCTTAAGGGAGAAGTTTGTGGGGGTTTGACACGCTCACAGAGCACGCTTGCATTCTCAGCGAGTCGGTCGTCCCAAGGCTCAACTCACCTTGACATGGATGCATTGACAGTGAGGGCAGTTGGGTAGGGGTGTCTGAAACCTCCCGTCGTGATTGGGTAAACTGGTTGACCTTGCCTAGGAAAAGAAGAAAGAAAGTGAGGTAAAGGAAGGGATGAAAAAAGAGAAAAAGCACTCTCTATGCAGGCGGCTTTATTCTCATTTGATCAGAACAAAAATCTAGGGGATTGCAGAGCGCAGATCAAAGGGAAGCAAACTCTGAACAATTTGAATGCCACAAATCTGATAGGAATGGCTAATTAAATTTCATAACCCTGCGCTTGGTGTCGATGGAGGCCCCTCTCCCTGAACTGAAAATAGGTGTTTTGTTGTGCTAATTAAAGACGAAGCACCGGCCCCTTTAATGGAGCCATCACGCTAATTGAGGTCTACACATCCAAAGACAAACAATAATGAATGTAAATTTATACCAAAATAAAGTGCAGAGAATCAAAGGGCTGTGGCTGCGCTTGGGGCCTCTCTCGGTATTTAGATCGCGGTGAGAAAACATTAAATTAACAGAGCTTAATTTGTAGCCTTTTGTCATATTAACAAGTGTTGACAAGAGTTACCAGGGGAGAGCCCCCGTGTGGAATTGTGGGTAAAATCCTGGCAATCACAGTTCATTACTCTAATTGGACAATACAGAGACATGCAAAATAGCATTTGCCACAAAGAGGCAATTTAGAGTTTAGGGGATGAAGAAAGCCATGGGTGCATTGCTGTGGTGCCCCAGCGGTGCCTTTCTAGAATGTATAAACTGTACAGAGGTTATGAGTTAGCTTTTGCGCTACACGATGGTCAAAGTTTGAAAACGGCAACTTAAATACCCAGAGGCTCACAGCAAAGTGGACAGAGGCCTGGTAAATATAAAATACATGATGACAAAATGCAGCGTATTAGAAGTCATATTTAGAGTGGAGCAAAAAGTCAGAGTTCACAATGGGATCTGAGATTCAAATATCGAATTGAACCTAAGAAATACAGATTGACAATTATTAAATATTTTTTTATTTTTGTAAAAAAATATATATATTTATATTTAAGGCATTTAATAAAAAATATATATATTCAAAATGTATTTATTAAAATGATTTTAGTGGTCTCAGACTTTTGAAATCCACTGAACATTATACTACAACAGCACAAAAAAAAAACAAAAAAAAGAGGAATAAAATTGGGCTGCTTACTGTGGTACTAACCATCCTAGCGGATGGGGAATCTGGCCTACAGTGCCAGGTGACAGGGGGTAGTAGGGGGATATATCTGAAGGATGTGGAGGCCTTGGGATTCCTGCAAGAGAAATATAAAAAATACTAAGAAAAGAATGAAGAGAGAGATAGAGATGTGTGTGTGAACGGTGTGAAAATGTTTCTGCTCTTGTCCTGACATAGAAATTCCCGATGAAGTTTAAGTGTTAAATTTATCCTTTGTGAGATACACAATTGAACAAAGTCAACATCAGAGGGAGGTGGGAGAGGGAGGAGGTTGAGCTCACATGCACAGCTCTAAATCACACGTTCTGATCAAAGCTTGTGGAGGCAGCCACGATGTTGTATGGCACACGGGGGAGAGGAGAAAAAATACAGAGCCCTGTCACATTTGTCTATCGAATCAGAGGATTAACAACGGGCGATAATTGAGGTTCACAAGTCAACAACGCAAACACTGTGGCATGTGTTAAGAGAGACTGACATATTAGCAGTTGATGCCTGTTCAAGTGCGGAAACAGTCTCAAAATTGGTTTAAGAGTGTAACGGCCAATTAACTATATTATCAACATCACACATGGTGGGTAGAAGGTTTAAAACAATTCCTAAAAAGGACAAGCCCACAAAAACAGCCTTCCAGACATCAACTGGTTTACAATAACATATGTTAGCAATCTAGCTCACTTTGGATTGACTTAATGTACATCCAACTAGTCTACTTGATGCTATTTTGCTTTAAAATCTACTAAATCTGTTTTCGTAAAAATAAAGACAAAATATTCTGCTAGCTACTAGTGGCTAATGGCTCTGCAAAAGGAAGGAAAACAATGCCTCCACAGCACATTGGCACTGCGTACAGCGGTCTTAATACAATTTGTTAATTAATTAAACTCTAAACTCAATTAAGCGAGCCATTAAGCAGCACATTAAACAGTCTCTGAGTCTTTAAAGAGGCCCTTCGTGATAAGGTCTGTTATGAGAGCAGAAAAAGCCCTCTCAAAATCAACATGCAGGTTGTTGACAGCTTTGAAGAGCAGCTGTTTGACTGTATAGTGTTGCAGAGGAGCAAAATACCTTTGTGTTTTATAATCTGATTTCGAAACATACCACCAAATGACATTATATCACACCTGAACAGAAATCTTTTTGTTGTGAGATGAGTATCCTGACAGATACAACATTCAAGCCTTCAGATCGAGTTTCCTGGTAAACCTCCTGCTCATACAGTTTTCATCCTGGTTGGGAAATCTAGACTCCACAACTGTCTGAATTATATGTCATCATAAGGGGGAAAATATATATATATTTTCTTTCTCAGAATCAGAACAAGAGTTGCTTCGGGATCCTGCAGTTAAGTACATCCCTGACTACATCTCCCAGAAGTCAAGTGGCTCCACAGGCTTAACTGAGCCAGGTCAACAGCTTCATCTCAACATGCACACAAAAGGAGGGGCGCAACCTTGGCCCTGTTCCAAGGCGACTCCAAAACGCTCTAATGCATCTTACCAGGTAGCTGTGAATGCAGCAGTACAGACTAAGCAATCGCCAAGATCATACAGTGCAACCGTGACATCGCCGTCAGTTAACCAGACCTGAAGGTTAGCCTTGGGTTTTTCATTCTGCCTGTTCTGAAATTCATGAATGTAAAAGAAGACGTGCATGCATATGTACCTGTTTTGGGGTCCACGTCTCCCTGTAGATGTGGAGGGGGGTTCCCAGGCGTGAAGTGCTCATTGCTGTAGGTGATCAGAGGTGTGAGCGGGTGCACATGGTGAGGGTGCTGTACCACAGGGACCTTATTAGACTGGAAAGAAAAAGAAGAAGCAGCCATTAATACATGTTTGGGTTGGGGAAGAAACACACCAGCTCCTCTAATTCAACTATGCGTCCATCACAATCTGCAAAACAATTCTCAGAACAGTGTGGTTTGTATATTAAGAACCGTTTCTGAGGTGCAGCGTATTGATTCAAACAGTCATTGGATACATAAAAGACACAATGCTTTATTGCATTACGTGTCTCTGACCCAAAAAGCATCACGTTTACAATCGCAGAAACCACATCGTATACCAAATGACAGCCAATCTAAGCACACTTTCACTCTCCCTCCTTTTTCTATGGGTTACCCACATCTCGTGCTCCCACCCCTTCCTCTTCCTTCAGGGTCTGGTTTTGGAAAAGGTTTGCATTATAAAAGATAGGAGAGGAGGGGTGGGGCTAAAGAGAGAAAATCCATTTCTGCATTTTGGTCAAATTGGTTTTAGCTATGTAATCTGCTCTTTGTGTTCTTAAGTGGCACAGGCCCCATTTTCAATTACCCAAGATTACAGCCGAGCAGAGGGGTGCTGAGGCATAGCCTGGCATTAGTGTATTCCCAGTACACGCGACCTAACCAGATTACTGCCGTGCTGTAGATTTGACGGGCCACACGTGGAAAGGGATTTGCTCTCGTAGACACCGTATAAATCGGTGCAAACCGAGCTGACTGACAGGAAAACATCTAACAGCATGAGTTGTTGGCATTGATTGACAGCTGTGCATGTCCTGCAGCCCGTTCGAGGGGACGGAAAGGGCACATAGGGGCCACTGTCTTTATTTAAAACATTCCAAATTAAATCCAGCACTCAAGATGTTGTTAAAAAAACAATGGCGCTTGAACATCAGAACATGTTTTATAAAAGCAGGGGCGAGCCATCCTTTTGTCAGGACTAAAATATCTAAGCTTTCAAAATGGGAAGGACACCAGGGCCTAGGTCTGAGTTGAAGTGTCCATCTAGGGCCTCTACACTGGGAGAAAGAGGCACAGAGAGAGGCCACTTTCAGCATTGGGGGCGTTCCGCTCTGCCATATTCCCAATGAAAGATTAATGAACTGAACAGAGCTGCTTGGGGAAAGAAAAGGGGCTCTGGGGACGTTTTCTGGGCCCCTGAGAGCAGAAAACTGTGTGGAGACAGAAAGAGAAGTGGGAAAAGGAAAGTGCACGGCCACAGAGAAAAACAACGAGAGGAGAGATAACATATAAAAACATTTTAAAAAAAGAAAAGAAAGACCTGTCATCAGAAAAACAGACGGGGATGGTGACAGCTGCCAAACACAGCTGACGAGTTTGCCATTGAGGCAACGATGCCGCACACCCCTCCACCGCAAGCTACCCCCATAACCTCCCCCTCAGTAATGATGTGAAAGAATGTTGTCAATTCTCCCTGCGCTGAAAGGCTTTAGTAGCCATTTAAATGAGTTCTTTTGTCCGAAGCCTCTCCATTGAGGGACAGCTCCAAATGGCAGTCCACTGCGGCCACATTCACCCAGAGACAAGCCAAATGATTTACATCACAGTCACTGGGCCTAACAGAACCCCTTTCAAATGCCACACAGCCTCACAAATAATAGCCGAGCATCCCGTTTAACTGGCTTCTGGGGAGCGCAGCACGCTATTGCGGCTCGCAACAGTGGCGTTTCTGCCCGCTTCTCTACCTGAACGGATCAGCAAAACCCTGAGAATAAAAGAGGTACACCGGAATGGCTGGAAATGGAAATTACTTTAGCTTGTAGTATTCTCATTGGGAGAAAATCACCTGCCATATGACTAATACAAAAGTAGACATGTGTTTAGGCCTCATTTTAAAACATGCAAGCACTTTTCTGGTTGGTTTTTCTTTTTTTGTTCCCCATGATGCCTTCTGGACAAGACACAGCAGGACAAAAATAACATGGGACAATGGATAATCAGCATACAAAAACACATTCTTCAAACAATTTCCCTTCTGAGGGCTATTCAAGTCCATTAAGTCTTCAGTCTTAAGAAAAGCTTCACAATAAATCTGGCTCTATTGACCCCATTGCTATTGTATGATGGCTTTACCCTGTTCCTCCAGACATGGCTAATTGTCTCTAGCAACTCAGGGGAGTGAGGAAGACCACCTACGTAACGCGCCCGTGCATACCCGCGGACAACCACATACTGTAGGACGCTAACAATCCCAGAATACACGTTATTTAAAAACCTACTTCTAAACAACTCATTGAGTTTGGAGACTGACACACGGAGGTCCAGCGAGACACACAATAAACCCACACAAGGACCACAAAGAAAATATGTGGGCGTCTTTTTTCCCTATTATGTGCAAAGAAAGCAGGCTATTTCCTGTTTAATCGTTTGCCAATACCTCCCACCACAACCATTATGAATAGATAGAGGAAAGAAGGCTAAAGGACTAATTCACATAACCAGGTAAATAATAATGAAAGAAACTAAATCTCTAGATGTGGTTATTTCCTGAGAAAATAAACAAATTTTTAAATGACAGTTTGCAGGCGCCTTTGGACAAGGTAAATAAATATAAAATGTGTGTCAACAAATCGGTCAGCATACCCATTGAGTGTGTGAGTAAACCTGTAGACTTACATGCCCTCCTCCAAACCAATGAGATTGACAGTTTCTGCTTGGGGTCATGACCCCTTGTGGTGGTCTTACAAAAGCCTGGCCTGTTTAAATGGAGAGGCCTGTTTGTCTTAGAAGAGCATGTCACACTCATTTTGATGCAGCGCCTATCAAATCCTGTCCTTCATTCTCTTTTCCTCTCTCGTTCACACACTCACCCCCCTTATGACATCTTCAGATGTGTCTTCAGACAGTTTTTTTAGTTTTTGTGATTATGATCACAAGAATAACTTTTTAAACTCACAAAATACACACTCTCACTTAAGAGAAAGATTATCTCAGGGTTCTCACACCTGTTAAGCAACACATTTTTATCCTTTTCTGATTTTTAGTAAAACCTTGCAATTCAATTTAATAATAATAATTATTGTTATTAGTATATATAAAATATAATTATTGTTATTTATATAGCACCTTTCTTAAATAGACCACTTTAAAGGTTAAGAAAAATAATGTATAATCATTTTTACGGAGATAGTTTTTCTATTTCTGCAGAATACAGTTATACAATAAATCATAATTTTAATCACAATAATAATTTAAAATGTACAATTAAAAAATGTATTAAAACCTTGATATTAAGTAAATCTTCCATCAGTCAATAAGCCTTAAGGGAAATAAGCGATATTTGGTTACTCCTTTGGAAGAGATACAAGGAGAAAGAGGAAGAGAGAGGGCCGGACACAAGCAGGAAAAAGCTGTTGGCGCTGCATTTCCGCTTGGTGGCACCTTGCAGAGCAATTTAAAGACAAAATGTGAAGGTGGCGACCTTGTGGCCCCTGAGGGCCCGAACGCCTCACTCCGCTTTACGGCATGATATGATGAGTTGTCACTGGAGCTTGTGGGCTCTAATGAGCTGTAGTGGGGCTGGGGACACACGCAGGGGGTGTGACATCCTCATGATGGATAGAGGGGCTCTCAGGCCTGCGAAATTCCAGAGCAAGCAAAAAAAGCTGCCAAGGACTTGAACTCAAGAAGTGTACGTGCCAATGGCTCGCATCCAGGCACAGTGGACACAATGCAGAAAACATCCATGCTTGTTTATGCATGAGAATGTTCAAGAAATAGATGCAGTCAGATGTGTGCTGTTTGTAAAAGAAAGCTCGAAATGAGACGAAGAAGAACTTCAAAAGAATGTGAAACTATGATGATGTCACCATCACTATAACAACCCTCATCCACCCACCACTCTCTCTCTCACACACACACACACACACACACACACAAACAAATACATGCAAACAAAACAAATGACTCGCTACAATATCTATGAAAATATAAATAGCAACTTCCCTCCTCTGTTCTCAATACTGAAGTACATGCCAATTTTTTGACTTTCTTCATTTAAAAACAAATATGATAAAGAAAATCACAAATTAAATGTCTCAAGTGGTTAAAAAAATAAGAAACAATTATTCAACAAATACCTAATTATGCATTTTAAGCCGTTTATAAACGTCACATTAAAGAAAATATTTTTTTCTGTCAATTTAAAAAAATAAAGAAAAATTGAATGACAACATATATTTTCTTACAAACAAATATCAATAATGAAGCACCAGGACACTTATGGAATATTCATATATAATGCATACATTATTACTTCCCTCACCTCAACTTTAACTAAATGCATCATGCACATCTTCAAATGCCATATCAATCTATCTCTTAGTTCTTCCTGATTAAAAACACACACACACACACACACACACACAAACACACACAGATATCTTAAACCACACTAAAATGACAATGAATCCTTACTCAGTCTAACAAAAGCAGAAAGAAGATTTTTAAAAAGGCCATAGGAACGTGAAAACAGCGTGTGTAATAGCGCTGAGCACTTACCCAGGCATTAAGACTGAATTGCCAGCAGCCAACCTGCTGTAGGAGAGACAGCCCAGAGGCCAGAGAGCCAGTCTTTCCTCCCCTCTCCTCCAGCCCCAGTGAAAGGCCTTCTCTCGGGTACATCAGCACCGCCGCGGCCCTCCCCTGTACTCCACCTCTCACTCCCGCCAACGAATAAGAGTTTTTCTCCTTTCTTCCCTCTTCTTGTTCTTTTTCAACCTTAGCTTCTTTCCCAAAACTGCTATTGTGTTTGAGCGGGCGCATGTGTGTGTCCCTCACCAAAGGGTCGCACACACAGAAGTTCACGTGCACGCCATTGTTCGCAGGGCTTTTTTTTTTTTTTTGGAGTGGGTCTTTTGCGGATCACAGCGTCTTAGGACGTCCGGCAAGGCCTGTCCTCCACCGGCAGATAATCACTCATCTCTCGTTCTCCGTGAGGTTTTCCTTCAGCGGTCAGTCGGTCCAGCTCAAAGAGATACTTTTTTTTTTTTAAAGATGAAGAGAAATCTCACTTGATAGTTATCAGAGCTGCAGAGATGTCTTCCCACAAGCAAAAGAAACATGAAAAAAAAAACACTAGGAAAAAAGGCTTATTACTGTTGTGCATGTGTCTGTCCAAGTTTGTGTGTGTGTATGTGTGTGTGTGTTTGTGTGGTTTCTGCAGTGCCTCCAGGATGCCCAAAGACGAACTAGCAGCTTGAAAAGCCTTGGCTACAACAAGGTAAAGCGAGCAAGGCAAGGGAAGGAGACAGAAAGAGAGAGAGCGAGAGAAAAGACAAGAGAAAACAACATCCACAAAGGGAGGGCAAGATCAGCAAAGTGTGGCAAGCAGTCACTTAGCTGTGTGATTCTGACAGTCCCCTCTCTAAGCCCACCATCCGGGGGAGGACAGAGGAAAAGGGGAGAAAGGTATTTGTCTGCATTTTGACATGGACGTGACATCAA